>OX123196.2:11348116-11616661 GCA_944739405.2 Euclidia mi
TCGCTAGAGGCGCTTATCCCTCCTCAGCACTTAGTCTATGGTTGAATTTTCTTTGACTTTTGTACTTGCTTTGTAATGTTGTGTGGAAAAAGTAATTACACATTTTAAAGTTAAATTATCTTAGTTGCATTATATAATTGCACCACGAAATCCTTTTTACTTGCCAAACTTTGTAACATCAGAGACAACGAACACCAACACCAGTCTCGGAACAACTATTTGTCTAACAAGGAGTTGTTCGGTGTGGAAATAGAATCCACGAATCGTGGCAAAATTGTTAGTCACGAATATTAAATACAGTCCCGTATGTTATACACTAACCAGGAACAAAGTCGTAAGATTTGGGTGAGTTATTCACCCAAATCTGTTGGACTACATAGTACATAATAATATAGTTATTTAAATATGACTAAGTTTGGTACACTGCTGCCTATCTATAAACAGAATTATTATTTATGTATGAACCTGTAAATATTTTTTAAAAATATTACGCAGCTCCAATAATAATATGTGGAAAAGAAATGAAATATATCTAAAGAAATATTTCCATAGGACTAATATTCGACAAAAGCCGATCGACGCGTGGTAGCGCCTCACTTCATAAACAGTTATTTTTCTAGGTTATCCTAGATACACGGCATTATTAAATCACACATTTTAGGTACCTGTGTATAGTGTGGATACAGAATATGAAGAGCGTTATTTCGAGCTTGAAGAAAATTCTGTTAAAATTTCATGACCTTTTATTTTATGCGTAAAAATATCGAAATAGGTGCAAAAGAAATACGTATGAAGATTACAATTTAAACAATAGAAAATTTTCATTTTACCAACACTACGAATAATTTAGCAGCATGATGCATTAATCTTACTTATAATGATTTTCACAGTTTATTTCACCAGTAATCTGTAACGCTAGTTTCAAAATAGGGGTTCGAATTATTAGCTAATTAAAATCCAGTGCAAATTATCCGTATGGTAGATACGCATATAAGAAGCCTAAGTCAACAAAAACCGTGATATATTATTAAAGTTCTTCACGCGGTCGTTACGTTGGCAGTTGTTGGACATCAGTAAAGGGAAAATCCGCAGGCCCAAGAGATTAAATGGATTGTTCTTCAATTGCTAATGTGAGAATCCGTATTCATTGCAAAAAGATTGATGAAATAAGGACAGGAATAAGTAGGTCAAGTGAATATGAACAAAAAGTTATTACATCAACATAGTTAATATTATAAATGTGTATTTTATGCCAGGAAGAACAGCAAGCGACCAATATTAAACGTTTTTGAAATAATATTTTTTATCTGAAAGTATATATTATTTCCTGTCTGAGGAATAGAATAGAATAGAATAGAATATTTCTTTATTCAAGTAACCATGACTCAAAAATGTTAGTATTACTTAAAACTATGTTAGTAAAATGTAACTATTATATATTTAATGAGCGTCACAACCTAGAGAAATATATTTAGGTCACCGCTGTTTAATACCATGCGAGATGGCACAACAGTGACTCAAATACACACAATCAAGTCTCCTTGCAATCATGCTTAGGACACTGTTGGAGCTGGCTCGCACCCTGTGCACCAGAGAAGCACACCTCTTTCGCATGGTTGCGTAAAAACAATCTACGTGTGCGTCAGCAAACATCCCTGATGCGCTACAGAAGCGAGGCAGCCCCACCAGTACCCTAAACGCATTATTGTATTGAACACGAAGAGCGTTGTACGATTTTTGAGTATATCTAGCCCACAGGCTGCACGGGTAGAAAGTCGTACAGTAAGCTCGGAAGAGTGTGATCTTAACATGAAGTGAGCAGCGTGCAAACCTACGAGCTAGCATGTTCGCTCTAACCGACAACGCCCTCCGCTCCCGTTCAATGTCGTCATCATCACGGAGATGAGGGGTCAATACGTGCCCCAAATATTTGAATTTGTGTACTCTCTGTAATGGTATGCCGTCGAGTACAACAGGTGGTACATTGATGGTGTCCCTAGCCCCCGCCTCAAACACTATGATTTCTGACTTTTTGGAGTTGTACATCAAGCCATATAGTTTAGCGTACCTTTCACATTGAGCCACAAGTCTTCTAAGGCCAGACACCGACGCACTCAGTAGCACCATGTCGTCTGCGTAGCTGATATTATTGACGCATATACCGTCTATATGACAACCGACCCTAGTGCTACTGAGCTCGTCGATCAACTCGTTTACGTATAGGTTGAAGAGCGTTGGTGAGCTTAATCCCCCCTGCCTCACCCCGGACTCCAACCCATACGGACGTGACAGAGCTCCAGCCCATCGTACATTATTGATTTGGTTACCATACCAGAAGTTGAAGATGCTTATAACTCCATTTGGTACTTCAGCGTTTTGTAATTTTGTCCATAATTTATCGTAGATAACCAAATCAAAAGCCCTCGAAAGGTCCAGGAAACAGGCATAAACATGTGTCCCTCGCTGTGTGTAGTACGAGACAGCTTGCTTAAGACACAGCACCGCACTCTCCGTTGACAGCCTCGGACGGAACCCAAACTGGTTGTCGTGGAGCGTTATGTATTTATTTAATTGTATGTTAAGCAAGCTGTCAAATACTTTGGATATCACAGTAGCCAGTGATATGGGCCTATAGTTACCGCAGTCGGAAAGGTCGCCAGTCTTATTTTTAGGTATGGGCACTACTACTGTTCGCATCATTTCCCCTGGCATGTAACTATGGCTCACACAGAGGCTAAACATCATAGCAAGAAGAAGGAATGAAATTAAATTCGTTTTTTTTTAATTTTTATTTTCCATTATGGTTTTCTTTGAAGGAAATTAATTCTAAATTCTATTCCTATTACACCGTACAGTTACAACTTGAAAATCAATCATGAAATCACTAACTTGCTCAAAAAGTTGCCTCAATTTATAATTAAGTCTTTTTAAGTACTTTTTATATTACGCACGTAAAATATATATTAAAGTATCTAAGCCTAAGGCTATCCAGTGGCCTACTTACAAAAATATTTAAACCAGCATTTTCAACGTAATAAGTAGCTGATCGATGAGATAAAAAAGGTCCTCAATTTATTTTGCTCTGGACACTGCGTTTTACCTTATATTTTACTAACTCCACTGCTTTGATTAATTTTTCACAATAATATTTTGATTCTACATGCGTTATTTATTTTTTATTTATTTAGTTTTGAATATATTATTTCATAATATTTAGAATATTATAAAATAATATCGAGGGTTCACGGGCAAAATGTATTAAGCGACATCCTGGCCGATATTGAGTTATATACATATTCGGAATCGCCGGATTTTTCTGCGTCGTTTGCACTCGGTTTCGTGCTGATCTGAGCACTTTTTTGGCGCTTAAAACAATAGTAAATTTAGGCGCAGTTCGGAGTAGCTTTGATTGAAGCGACGATTTTTTTTTTTTATTTCAGAAAGAATGGACTTCATACAGGCGAAATATTTAGTGTTTTTGACTTGAGCTATTTTCCCCGGCATAAGTTTGGTAAGATAAGGTGTTTGAATCGTCTTGCCTGCGCCTAAAATACATACCGTCGCTTAAAGCATTTTGCTTGCACCTGAAATTCATACTTGATGTCGCTTAAAACATTTAGCCTGCTGCTGAAATCCATACCTTATGTCGCTTAAACCATTTACCATGCATCTGATATTAATACACACAGGAGCTTAAATCATTTTCATATTTAATAAAAAATCTTTATACTCGGCGGTTAAATTCTTCTTCTTGAACTAAATTAATAAAGACTCGTCTCATCAGACATATTGTATTCCAAGTGGTGGAAGTTAAAACATTTTTACTCTACTGGAATTAGGAAATCTATATTTGTTAAGATAGTCAAAATTTTGTATAAATCGTTTATCCGTTGTCGGGTAAGACATATCGTTTCGGCGCCAGAGTCTTTGATTTACGTCACTATGAGTAACGCGCGTGCCCCCGCGGTGCTTCAGTCGCCGTGAACCGTGAACGAGTATGGACTTGAACGAGTATGGATATGGGTCGAAACTGGTTGGGAAGAGAAGGATTGGAGGTCTTGGCTAGCAGGATAACGTGGGCCTTGTCCCACAAGGACGGAAAGGAACCAGACTCAAGGGAAAAGTTAATGACATGAGAGATCACCGGAAGTAGTTGGTCCAAGATGGTCATAACCATACGGCGGCTGATGTTGTCATGTCCCACGGCATTAGATTTAAATGAAAGGATTATCTTTTTGATATCATCCGAAGACTTTGGAGAAAATTGGAAAGATTCAATGTCTAGGTAGGGTAAGTTATTTAAATAGTTGACTGCCAGACACTTGGTCTGGTGATCCAATGGAGTGGGAGTGGTGAAATATTGGTTTATATCATCCAAACCAAGTGTCAGATGGAAGTCACACCGATGATGCTTGCTAATACCAAGAGTTCCAAGGAACTTCCAGATATTGGCAGGCGATGAAGAAGTGCTATTGTTGAGAATGTGTCGGCGTTTGGCATTTCGCACCATTTGATTACACCGATTCCTTGCAGATTTGAATAGCGCCCAGTTTTCCTCGCACCGGTCCCTTTTATATTTCCTAAACGCCCGATCTCTACGGCGCATTGCCATACGGACACCCACCGTAAGACAGGGTGCTGGAGGATGCCTCAGTTTGTCCTGCCTCACCGGGACATGAACATTGTATAAACGACAAATCGAGCTATTAAAAAGAAATACTTTTTCGTCAACAGTGGAGGCAGAAAACATGTTGTCCCAATTTATCATAGAAGCATCCTGAACGAGTTTGTTTACATTCATGCGACCAAAACAACGCATGTACCGGACTTTAGGAGGGGATTTAGGAGGTTTTAAGTGGTAAGTAAGGAAAATAAGGTCATGATGGGAAGAACCTTTTTTAATACATAGGCTGCACTAAAAGTATCGGGAATGGAATATTTCCACTGTTCCTGTCATATTAAGATCATTTTAATTGAAAACTCCTTGGTTTTCAAAATCGGATACCATTTATTTATTTAAAAAAAGATTCTCGATCTTGTCACAAGGTTTTGTCAAACTTGTTTAGTCGTTGAGAAAATGGAATTGACTCGAGAAAATTCAAGAGCGATGATTTATTATGACTTTCGAAGTGGTTTAACACAGAAACAGTGTTTTGACCGGATGATTTCTGTATTTGGTGATGAAGCCCCATCCAAAATTACAATTTATCGCTGGTTTGCTGAATTTCAACGTTGACGTATCAAACTCAGTGATTATCCCCGTCAAGGTCGTCCAAAAACTGCAGTCACCCAAGAAAACGTTGATGCTGTGCGTAAGCTGATTAAGGAAGAAAGACATGTGACATACCGTGAAATTCAGGCAACTTTAGACATTGGCATGAGTCAAATACAAATAATCTTGCATGAACAATTAGGTCTAAAAAAGTTGCTCTGTGAAGAGCAAAAAGCGGCTCGCGTTACTTGGTGCGTCAGAACTCAGAACTCTCAAAAGATTCCACGCAGGATCCTCAAATGTTGTATACAACATTTTATCAGGTGACGAATCCTGGTTATACGCGTACGAACCAAAAAAAAAAACCAGTCACGAGTTTGGGTGTTCGAAAATGAGTTAAAATTTTTTCGTTCACAGAGTGTTGCAAAAAAAAATGTTGCCTCGTTTGTCTACAAAACCGGCCATGTTACGACTATTCTTGAGGAACAAAGAACGGTTAATGCAGAATGGTATGCAAGCATTTGTTTGCCACAGGTCGTTTCTGAACTCCGTAAAGAGAACCGCAACCGCTGCATCATCCTCCATCACGATGCGAGTTCTTACACCGAGCACAGAACAGAACAGGTTTTAGAGCAAGAAAACATAGAATTATTAGACCATCCGCCGTACAACCCCGACCTAAGCCCTAATGATTTCTATACTTTCCCTAAAATAAAGAATAAATTGCGTGGACAGAGATTTTCATCACCTGAAGAAGCTGTAGACGCCTACAAAACGGCCATTTTGCAGACCCCAACTTCCGAATGGAATGGTTGCTTCAATGATTGGTTCCATCGTTTGGTTAAATGTGTCAAATTTCGCGGTGAATACTTCGAAAAGCAATAAATACATTATTAAATAGTTGATGTTGTGTCACTTCCTTGATTCCCGAAATTTTCCGTATTAGTACCTGATTATTTTTAATGAAGAGAGGAAAATCAAAAGTTGTATGTGTGTGATAATTATGTTATTTAGTTTTTCTCAATTTATTAGAATTGATGTTTTTGTTACCCAATTTTTATTATCATTTTTAGAAAAGCCTTTTTTTTGTTGTTATCACCCGCTTATTATCTGATTATTTTTCAAATAGCGAAAAATGTGAATCCTTGTGCCACTTTTATAATAAAAATGATCACTTTAAAATTTCTTTAGATTTTTAATTGTAGGAAATAAACAATAGTCCAAATTAATGTTGATCTAACCGCCAATCCTTATTATACATACAAATTAATTGTTATTTCAAACAATTTACTTTTAGAGAAAAGTGCTACATAAATCATTTTAATCTGCAACTACTTTATGATATTTGAATTGCTTAAACCGATTAGCCTGATTTTATTTTACTATTTCAATGGTTGTTCATATATTTAGCCTTACACAAAATAATACCAGAGTGTCGCTTAAATCGTTTTTCCTATATTGTGAAGTTAATGGCACTTATAACATTTAGCCTGTTTCTAAATAAAAGTAAACTGGGGTAATATTGTATCAAGCGACGTTTATTTCTTTTAATAGTAGCTTAAAAGAAATAAAAACTATAGTCAATTATGCAGCTTTTGTCATGGAAATCAACTTCGGTCACTTTTTCGTTAATAACCTTATACTTTTTTTATAACGATTTTTTTTCGTAAAATTGAAACTTTAAAACGCTCTCCTGTAAAGTTTAAAAAATGTCGCTTAATACATTTTGCCCGTGAACCCTCGATATAAAAATAACTAGAAGAAAGTGGATAACTTATAGTTGTGAAGATCGCTCTCTTATCAACTACATACATGTCTGCAGACCGTCCGTAACATTTCAGATGAGATACAATTATATCATTTCTAACTAGCTGACCCGTCGAACTTCGTATCGCCTTTTTAAGGTCTTTTTTCTTATTCCTTTTTTTAAACCCTTTTTCCAGGCCATTCTGAACAAAGTTTCTAAAGCCATCAGGGCTTAATTTAAAATTTCAGAGTTTATAAAGGTATACAAATGAACGGTCATTAATTTATATAGATATGTAGATATACTCAGACTCAGCAAAGGTTATTTTGCCATATAAATAATATGACGTGGCCGTCATGGTGCCGTGTGGTTGACGGCATAGAATATTGCCGTGTGGTTGACGGCATAGAATACAAGTGTCACCACTGATGTGTTTCGCCAAACCATATGTGGGTGAGTTTGTTTGACTCGGTAAAACATAGGTATTTATAAATTAATTAAATATCGCGAATAAGACCCGTTTTAATAAAATGGTATGATTGATGCCAGTACTTTTTTTAAATCTAAGAATATATCCGAAAATGATTACGAATTAAACATTTATATTTCAGGACAAGCTAGATAAACCATCGAATACTACAACCTGTCTCATATGTATATTTATACTGAAAGAAAGTGCTGTAAAATGTATCAGAAACATTGTAGCACCTGTGATACAAAGCAAATCTTTGTGATATAAAACTAATAAAATATCTAACTGGCTCGCCGTTACTTAAACGACTCGATAGCTGAGTGCTCCGTCATTAGGCAGTTATGTCGCTTGTCAACAAAGAGGTACCAGTACTAGAATAGTCTTAAAAATACATTTCAATGGCAGACATGGTACTTCAAAATCTGTATATATTTTAGTACCTGAAAAGTGAATTCAATTATACTTTTCTATAGCTAAAATTTTTTGTGATTATTAACTTGAAGTAAAATACGTACTGTTGAATAAATCAGAATGACTTCTTTATTTCACAGAAATAATTTTATCAAAATATTGTAATTACAGTCTATAATATAAAACTGACTGGCTGTATGTAGGGAATGTAGGGAACGCATTGAGCAAATTCTGAAAATATTATACTTAGTTTTGAAAATACTGACTGATGAAATCTTTTACAGGCTTTTTAACCTTTAATATTGTAATAATATCTTAATCTTAATATATAAATTCCTTGCGTTACTGAATGACTGACAGACACGCTACAGCCGAAACTTTTGGGCGCAGCAAGCTGAAATTTGGCATGTATGTTCCTTGGGGACCGTAGGGGTGCACTAAGAAGGGATTTCCCGAAATTCCCACGGGATCGGCCAAAGCGGGTAAATTTTAAAAAAATGCAGGCGTAGCTGCTGGCGTCCTCTAGTATGCCTATATAGTCCTGTTTGACATATATCGGTGTAGAAGCTAAACAATTTCTGCTCGACAAGTGAAATTTGGACAATGTTCATTTTATGACGTACTAGACTTTTCCCGTCCGATAGATTGTACACTTAAACCTTCCTCGGGAATCTCGGTATCTATTGGAGGAAACCATAAAATTCGTTCGGTATATTTGGGTAAGAGTTTATCACGTTCATAGTAGTTCATGCCATTCAGGGTTTATCGCCAAAACAACTTCTAGTTTCGGATTTATATCTATGTTCAGTGCTCGAGGGCATGTTAGGTAGTCAGTACATCATCAAGCAGACATACGTTAATAGCTCTGAATGAAAAGCTCGTCCAGTTGACTAGCGCTTGACACGGAAATTATATACACCTACAATTATGGAACAAGGTTGGTTATATTGCTGACATTGTTTGTAAAGTAATTTAGAGGTGATTGGTTGACGGCTTGCGAAGAGCGGTCTAGCTATGAATGGATGGCAGTTTTATGTTTTGTTATGGCAGTTTGTATAGAATAATAATATAGAAATTAATTTTTCTTTTTTATGAAAAGATAGTGGTTTTCAAGTACCTGCTTGATTGGAGATGAGGACTTCCTTTCAATCACAAAAAACCACCCCCCCCCCCTCCCGTGGGATCTCCATCTTGTCGTGGTGGGGGAACTCAGTAACCGTGGGTTTGAGGTACACCCACGATGAAGCTAAGCGGGATCCCGGGAGGGGACGCTCGGCGATACCCTACCCTCCGACACACGGGTACATGAGCAACATGGGTTGGTTTTTAGTCAGTAAGAGTCTGACAGTCCCCTTCGCCCTTTCCCCAGGGCGGACGGACTCTATGAGGATTTTCCAAACCGACACCAAAAAAAATATCACAAAAAAAACATAAATATTAACTGTTTTGTATTTTCCTTGCCAACAAAAATTCCAAACATTTAAGAGCGTTGTTCTATCGGTACTGCAGATAGTTTTCTTTAGGGTTGGATTACACAGGCTATTTTTAGCATCGTGATCTGTACTCACACAATCTCTAAGCAAGGAGGCATGTAAGCAACTGAACGAAAAATGTTATGGTTATGCAATGTCGACGGAATCAGTTATTTAATCGTGAAAAATTCTAAGAGCAAAGTTTTTGGTGGGTAGAAAGTATCACGCATTTTGCAAGTAGTAAGCGATATCATAATAAATTAATAGTTTCAAAAAACACTAGAAAACACGCTTTTAAAATGCACGTAAAAACAAAAAATAAATTTTGGATCGTTCAAGTTGTCTCTATTCCTGGGCTGAAGTGTAAACTATGTGCTTTTAATTATAATATTTGATTGTAAAAGCGTGGGGCGCTGGAACAACTCTGTCCAGCCGCCAAAATACGGTACCCTAAGTACACCACTGCGTGGTCTACAATACATTTTTTTTTATTGCATGGAAGACCAACAGCACATAAATACAATATACAGTAGTAGCTAATAAACAACGGTAAGCCAATAACAGGTCCTCGCGATTATTCAACAGTTTAAAATGTGGACATAAAACAAAACATTACATAATAATGTTACCGTCATTGTTCGTACCAAATGCCTTAGTTACTTTGCTAAGAAAATATTAGAACCAATCAACTTAAAAATTTAAGAATGTTTATTAAAATACTCTGGACTTAGCAATCGTCTCACCGGTTCCACTTTAGTAATAAATATGTCTAAATCCTGTTGCTTACATCGCTTCTAGAGTGTATTGCTCGCTTGCCAAAATAATGCGTTTTGCTGCTAGTTGGATGAAACTAAAGGGAATGGGAGTGTAGTGCAAATATAATTGGTTTATTATAACCTTGAAATCTGATCGTGTTCCAAGTCCATTACGTGGCCTTTCTCACAAGTGCAAATACGACTATGATACGATATTCCATCATGGAATGCCAGTAGTGCCTAATTTCCGGCTTCATCATCACCTTGAAACCTAATCGTGGTGAAAGTTCATTACAAAACTTTTATAAGATATCCAAAACAACTATGATACAATTTTCCATCATGGAGTTCCAGTTAACAGTACCATATTATTATATTGTCATCAGAACTACATACAGCTGCCAATTTTCATTACCCTACGACCCTTGAAAGATGGTTAAATTAGTTACCTTAAATTTCATTACATAGTAACATACGTGTCGAGTTCCAGTTCATATCTTCCGGTTCCATCATCATATCAGTGCGACAGTACCATAATTATTATGGTATTGTCATCAGAACTACATACAGCTGCCAATTTTCATTACGTTTCGACCCTTGGAGGATGGTTAAATTAGTTACCTTAGATTCCATTACATACTTAGTTACATACATGTCGACCTAATAAAAGCGTGTTAAAAATATGGTGACTCTTCATAGACTGATTGTGATGATTGATCTTAGTTGTCTCAAGTATCAAGAAACTGTTAAACATAACACAAATTGACTACATGATTACATTGCTTTTGCTCAATCAAAATTTACTAGAAATATTATTACGCCACAGCTACAAAAAGATCTTTTAATCTTGATAGATAAGGCATTTTGTTCCCACACTAAGTAAACCAATATACTTAAGTCTATCAGAGGGTTTACTAATGTTTGCCATAATTTAAAATGCCATAATTTCATATGCCATACTGTTATTTGCCATAATTTCATTAGAAATAACGCTTCAATTGACATAATCGTGAAATGACATAAAATGACTTTCACTAATTCCATTGGTCATAATGAATCAAGTGTCATAATAATTTATATCCATAAATGTATTTGCTATAATTTTTGTTTTCAATAATGCCATTTTCCATAACTTTCATTCACCATAATATAAATAAAGATAATTTAGTACAGGCGCCTGCAATTTTATGTTAATGAGTAAGTTAATATATTTTTTGTTGGTGGTTAAACTAGTGGAATCAATATCGCTTTTATTGATTCCACTAGTTTAAAAAATGGAGGTTGTCGGAGCCCTGCGAAGATAGGCTCCTATTTTCGGGTTAAGGGTCAAAAGAGAACCTAACACAACCTATTTAGTTACTTTCACATGAAACCAAAAATAACGTTCCGTTTTGCATATTTGAATGAAGAATTTTTGGAAATTGTTTAAAAATATTTAGACGCAACTCCGGCAGCCAAAATTACTTTTAGGGAATTAAAACTAACTCCCTTACGCCCCCTACACTACCAATACCCTCAAATTCGGGCGACTCGTTTCGAAACCGAACCCCAGATTTTTTATTTGCAATTAAACCTAAAAGTAAACCTCATACGGCGTCTACTAACTAAGCTCGACGAAGCCCCGCTTCGCGGGGCTCCTATTTCTAGGTGGTTTAAAAAAAAAGCCATGAAGACTAAGGCGGGAGCTCCGCTTCGTTTCGCTCCCGCCAGTCTTCTAACCTAACCTATCCGAGTCAGATTACACTGAGTCGGGGTGTTAACGATAATTATTTTAGAACTAACAATATTATGTATTATTTTCATAATTATATCAAATTTTGATTATGTCAAGAGTCGATTATGAGATGTGTTACTTTTGGAAACGAATTATTATGATATATGTTGTTATAGAAAGTCATTTTATGGCAAATAAAAGTTATCACTGTTGAGTTGTTAAGGCAAACGTTATTAGTATCAATGATAATAGTGCAAGTAAATATTATGATCAGGGATGATTATGGCAAACAATATTAGTGCAAATGAATTTATGGCAAACGAAAGAATACCCTATCAGAGATCTCCTATCGAAGATATTTAACTAGAAACTGAACGCGACTCTACATAAAGTACAGCAAGACTTTGGGTTACCAATGAGCAAATTATCCATCGCTTGCTAGAGTTATTTACTTGTTCAAGTTTGCAGCTAGCTTCAAAGAAATGAAAATAAGAAAATTGAATTCTTAACAATGCCGTAGATTGTAATTTTGTAGTACGACACTCTGCCGGTAGTAAACCAGTACTAACAGTACAATTTAAAAGCGCCAAATATCCTACATTACTTTTTCATTATTCCCAATATGTCTGAAAATATTACCTAAGATTCGGGATTGGGCAGCTGCCGGTATCTTCTAGTCTCATTATATAACCGAGAACTTCATTAAAAGAAGACAGGAAAATTTATATTCAATTACCTTCCCGTATCAGCGACACTAAATCCATCTCGAACAATATACACTGAGATTGAACATTATTTATGCATCTACTCTCAGGTAAAGCCAAAGCTTCTACCATCTAATGCTTAGTGGACTTGAGATATTCCCAGTGGATCTGGATCAGACAATCCTGTTCTATATTCAGGTGTAAATTACAGGAAGTAGACGCTGACAAGCCCATCCACTGTACTATATTTCTTACAGATTTACTCTAGATATTCGAAACTTAGATATACATAGGTCTCCAGAACTATATGCAACTCACTGTAGGAGAAAAATCGGTACCTGTAACAAAATATAAAATATGGTTAGCACAGATAATAGAACAAGAATATAATCTGTGATGGTTAGATAAGTAAAGCCTATTGATGGTTTATTTAACTATTTAATTTATTTTTTGCAGAGAGTTTAGTTTAAGTTATGGGCAAATAAAATATTTGTGGTAAATAAACACTTTGGAGTTTTAGTCTCTACAAACTTGTTGCTTTTATTTTCTTTTAGCAAATTTGTTTTACTGAATACACAAACACAAATAAGTACAAACGAAGAATATTGTTGATAAATTGAATACAAGGCATTGAATAGGCAGCAATAGCTGCTTATTATACTATTTCAGTAGCGTATTGTTAAAACATCTCCATCTCCATCCATCCTACAAGTATTTTGTATACGCATATGTCAATCATATGACGAAGTACCTAAACAAAAGGGCTGTCATCCTGAAACAACGGATCTTAATGGTCTGCCCACGAGCCTCTTCATACGAAGACGGGTAAAATTAGATATGAAAATGCATACATTATCTTATAAGATACGGTATAATAAGCAATAATATGTATCTGAGAATTAACGACTCTTCTAGCATAATATCTTCTTGGGTTAACGCGAACTCTTCTTGCCATTTGTGATAAAGCATTAGACTTTTCCCGAGACTTCTCGCGGATGGCAGTCGGTTACTTAAAAAGTAGTCAACTAGTCACGAAACTTCCTAACTATTACAACTACACACAAGAATAATATACCATAACATCGCTCCGTTGCGAAGTGAACGGCGGAGAAACAAACACACGCTTTTCCATTGAAATGATTATTTTATAGTACGGATATTTTTTATTTGGCTATGCGCGATTGTGTGTGATGGAGATTCTTTTTTAATAATTTTGGCTTATAAGTAACAAGCTTTTTTATTTGAGAATTAATGTGATTAAGTACTCGCGCCCTAATTTTCTAATATTTTACTCGCGTGGGGTGAATTTTCAGACCATTTACATTTATCATTTTTAGGCAAATATAATATTATATGAAATAAAATGCGTTCAAATAGTGAAAAGTATTTATTTTTTATTCTAAATTTTATAAAAAAATGTAGCTATTTTTATGAAATAAACAAAAAAATTATGTAATTTTAAAAAATTAGGAAAAAGTTATTGATTTTGCTAACTCCGAAACATTTCATTTTTTATTTAGTTTAAACAGTTTTTATTTACCTATTTTGATTACAAGATGTACAAATTAGAACTTGATGTACTCAGAGGAACATTGTCGTTGCTTGACAAACTATTCTCAATATTTTCTTCCATATCTATATCTACCCTCTCTTCTGTGCTCCTTTCTTCCATCTCTTCTGTGCTACTTTTATATTCTTGCTCTGTTTCTGAGTCATGGTTTAGCTCTGTAACACATTCCTCTTTATTATCTTCTGTATCACTCGGTTCAATATCACTCACAAACTCCACATCTTCTTCTAACCAGCTTCGTATCATATTATCCTGACGTTCTTCCATAGTGGCGACAAATCTGTAATAAACAACACAAACATCATAGAAAAATATTCAAAAGTCTTATAGAAACTGAAATCATCTCGAATAGAAGAAAAATAAAACCAGTACTTACAAGAAACACTTAATCTTTTCTTAAATCCAACGAGAGATTTAGTAACGCCGATACTCGCGTGGGGTAAAATTCCGTCCCGAGCACTTTCCCGCTTTTCTTTTTGCCACTACCGCCTGTGTCCAGTGCCGGCGACGCACTGACCTTGAACCTAGTTTACTTCACGAGGATTACGCTAAGCGACACAGTCTGTATTCAAATAATTTAAAAAATATGGATGAAAGCATTGGTCTGGGGTGAATATTCACCCCGCGCGAGTACTGCAGTGTTAATGGAGATCGTAGAGACTTATACCATGGCTTACTTCATGATACCAACAAGTATGTAGAACATGTATTAATCCTGAAGAAGACCAAGGTAAAAATGTCCTTTACCCCATTCAACAAGTGTTTATACAAGATGACGAAACCAAAAAAGGATGTCGGGATAAAAAATAATTTATTCAAATTCAAATTCCAACTCATTTATTCATATAGGTTACAAAAGCAACACTTATGAGCGTCATTTCTTTTTTTACAACCAGGTGGTTCGGGATGGTATGGCTATGAGAAGAGCCTGGAAGAAACTCATGTCACTTTTTGTTAAATCAGAATCTTAATCTTACAATTTGTGGTGCCATGATTGCTGACACAGCCAAAACACTTCGCGACACTGATTAGAAATAAATGGATATGAAAAAAAAAATGTCAATAGTACAACAACAAAACACTATAGCGACAGCAGTCAAAAGTCAAAGTCAAAGTCAAAAATCATTTATTCATCTAGGTCACAACGTGACGCTTATGAACGTCAAATTTTTAAAGTAAATTAATAATGCTTCTACATTTACATTTACTGCCCATTCGCAAAGCAATAGGTAGAACCACGAGAAAGAACGGGCAATAAAACTCGTGGTTAACTCGTAGTATAGATGTATCAGAAACCAATGGAATAAAGAACTTTGTAAAGGTGACAGGTGATCAATAATTTGATCAGGGATCAAAACTGATATATTACATTCAAAAAATCATAAAAAATATACAAACCCTGCAAACATCATGAGTGTTCACAAGGCACCTCCACTTAACATGTTACTGATTAAGAAGAGAGTTTAACAAATATGTTAACACAGTCATAAAAAGAACAATAATAGGGAATTTAAAAAAAAACAGCGGCGATAGCCTAGTGGTGTATGTAACGGACTACCGAGACGATGGTCTCGGTTCGATCCCCAGGTATCCCGGGCACACACCTCTGACTTTTCGAAGTGATGTGTGTATTAGAAACGTTAATTATCGCTCGCTTAATAATGTGCCCGGTAGATGGCAATAGGCTCGCCCCCTATTACATTGGGACCAAAACATAACTGGCTAGAAGTGGGTGTGTAATACACCTCTGCCTACCCCTTCGGGGATAAAAGGCGTGAAGTTATGTTATGTTATGTTATGTAAAAAAAACAACTAGACCCATGATGTCTTGTCATCTAGAAATTCTTTAATAGTGTAATAACCCCTTTTTAAAAGAAAATTCCTAATAGTGGTTTTAAATTTGTGCAGAGGTAAATTCATTATTTCAAGAGGTAATTTGTTGAATTATTGTAGGTATACCGAGTCCCGCAAATGAGTTTATGAACTTTATGTAGACGGCAGTTAGTGTCCACTAGTTTATGCTTATTCCTTGTGTTCACTTTGTCCAAGTCACTATTATTACGATAAAGAGTTAAGTTTTTTATAATGTTCATTAAATTAGCAAATAATATACATATACTGTGATCCAACTGTCAATATTTCCACTTCTTTAAATTTATCTCGTAAATTATCTCTAGCACCTAACTTATATATTGCGCCGTATGGCCCTCTTTTGAATAACAAAAATTGTCTGAATATCAGCCGCCCTACCCCATAACAGTATCCCGTAAGACATTACACTGTGAAAGTAACTAAAGTAAACTAGTCTAGCAGTATCTACGTCTGTGAATTGTCGAACTTTCCTAACTGCAAATGCTGCAGAACTAAGTTTGACTGAAAAACAGGATATTAGGGCACCCCACTGAAGCTTACAATGTAAAGTTAGACCTAAAAATACAGTTGAATCAACTAGGTTAATTGTTCCGTTATTTAAAGTTATATTAGTAAGAACGTTTTTGACATTCGGCAAAGTGAATTTCACACATTTTTTTTTGCCAGAGTTGAGTAGCAAATTATTTGTCTTGAACCAATGTACGACAACCGGACAAGAGACAAAAAGATCTAGTCTGTACTAAGTTTCATGGTAAACATGTCTTTATAAATAGATTTTTCTTATTCATAGGCCCTTTTTTATACAATAGATTAAATAAGGTACTAGATATATATAATTATAGTTATAAGCAATGTAAAATAATCATAACTAGATACTTACAAACAATGACCTACTCCGATACTGAGAAATTGCTTACTGTCATAAAATAATTACCTACCATTGAATAGCCTCGATTTTAATTATTAATGCGTCAATGTTAAATTTAAGAGTATGCACATTTGTTATATTTTGCACAATTATATTACGTAAGAACAAAACAGCCTGAAACACAGGTGAAAACCTAGTTCAGGCAATTAATTTTAAACCTAGATAGCAAAGTAAAAATAACCTATACCGGCCTTAAACTATATGTTAAGTATTAATTGTTTATAAGACTATAAAGTATTATAGTATAAGATTATCCAGACCTAATGTATCCATCCACTGAAATGTAAACATTTTTGAATAAAGATTATTATTATTATTATAATGTAGTACTTGCGCAAGAGAATTATTTACGCTGTCAATGTTACTTGTATTACGATCAACTTTAAAAATAAGTGAAGTATCGTCAGCAAAAAGAACAATCTCACATAGATTTTTAACAAAGAATGGCAAATCATTAATATATATAAAAAAAAACAAACGGACCAAACAGTAAATATTACGTATTTTTTATAATTAAACTATTTTCAGTTTATTACCACAATAATATTGATAGGTCTGTATCAATATTATTGTGGTAATAAAGGATAATCATTTTTGCTTCACGTATTATTACTTAGATAAAACATAAAATTAATGGACTGTTCATAATACAGGTAGGTATGTATATTTAGCGTATAATTAAAGAATTCCAAGATACATAAATATTGCAAAATATACAAAATCTCTTAGGCAGAATAGGACAAACCATGAATAAAAAAGTATACCTATTCATATGTATTATTAACCTCTTTTCAGTCTGAAGGTCTGTGGGTCCATAACCGTAAACTAAAGAGTAATATTGTATATGTATACGATGTTATGCATGTGTGTGTGCGAAATCTAAGGTACTAGTGGTGGTATCGTTTATTTTCATTAAACTCACATTATTACTAATGCATATTAAATAAAAATATTAGCATTCTGCACACCTACATGTTAGCGATAATTGTGCCAAATTTCATAATCATTCGTTCGCGCATTTCTCGTATAAAGGGATCACAAAATTTCGCTTCACGTATTAATAATAAACAATAGGTATACAATCGATGAATTTCTATAGATGTCCTATGTATCCATGGATAAGTAGGTATTTCGAGCATTGTAAGTGTTCTCTTTTAATGGTGGCTTAAAAATGAGTCAACTTAAAAAAAATCGTTTCCCAGGCATTATTTTTACTTTGTATGACTTGGCTGATGTCCAAAACGAGTACACTTCGGTTTGGAGACTGCGGTCTTGTGACACCCTGTATATTGTTGGTGCTGTAAGTATAGGATCGGCTCATGTTTAAAGTAACGATGACCGTGTAACAAATCTAGCGTGTGAACAAGTATCATATGAGCGATCTCACCTTTCCACATTTATAAATAGCCTTTCGTTACACATAAATTAATTTAATATAATACCTAAACAATACGTACGAATATTTTACAGCTACCTCTTTATCCCTGGCGTATTATTAAATTATAAAGTACTCTGGGTTGTTTGTGGTTCTATTTTAAATACACGTTTTGCTTCGAGCTATTTTTGTACCTTGATATTAATTCTTTCTTTTTTAATGTTACCGTCTCTTGAAGCATATCAACAAGGGTTAAGTTAGATGCCTCGGGCTGTTTCGAATGTTCATTTTGTCTATGCTCTTTGTTTTAAGTTAATAGGTATGTTCATTGTTTTTTGGTCGCGTGGGGTAAGTTGAGGCGATAAACACGAGTTATGCAAAATGTGTTGTGAAAGAAGTTTGCTTTTCTATGTGTTTGAAAAATATCCTGTATGTAATTGCATATTAATTGGTCGAGTATTTGATGTTGAGAGCGTAATGAACGAACTTACTTTTATTGGTTAGAAAATAATTGATGCTGTTTCAGGTGAAAAACTCAGTGCCAAAGCCGGCAGTTTAAGTGTTTTTGGCATTTGGCAGGATTTTGATAATCATATATTACAATTGCACATAATAAAACCCTAAAAATACCGTAAGTTTGTAAGTTTTCCATGTATTGAAATTCTTAATTATAAAATAGAGGTTCTTATATTTAGCATAGGTAAATTAATTGAGAGTAAATTAATCATTCAACCAACGAACATAAAAACACCCAGATCTCACGATCAAAAATGTATGGATCATAATAAACAGTGGCCTGATATGGGGTTCATATCGATAATATGCAACTCTGAATATAGGTCT
This sequence comes from Euclidia mi, assembly GCA_944739405.2. Taxonomy (NCBI): domain Eukaryota; kingdom Metazoa; phylum Arthropoda; class Insecta; order Lepidoptera; family Erebidae; genus Euclidia; species Euclidia mi. The sequence continues at coordinate 11,367,192 of OX123196.2, forward strand.
AGAGAATAATGCCATATTTGTCGGGGGAAGGATGTGGCTTGTTAAACCAGTAAGTCAATAAATCTATTGTCAGCTGAGATTGAAAGCTCTCTTATCTTATAAATTCATAAAAATATTAAGTTTAATGTAATTAATAATATATTTACTCATACAAATTATATACACGTGGAGATTTAGGAGGTACAAATATCAGTAGACCCAAATACAAAAAAATAAAAACGAAACTAGATTCTATAAACAAGTTCTAAAACCTACTAGAAGGTTTTTTTTCATCCAAAGTTTTACAGAAAGACTTACACTTGACACTAAATCTCGAGAATTCAGTGCCAGTGTTTTGTAGGATAAAGCTGTTCTTTAAATTAAACAAGTCTCGACAAAACTAGTAAAAGAAGCTCAATTCAATATAGGTACAGTATTTGCGTAACAGAGAATAAAGTGATTCCTAGGATTTAACTTTGCCATTGTTTGCTATTGAAACCTACAAAGTCTAACCTTAAGTTGGCTTCAATTACTTATATATTATAAAGAATTTCTTAAACTTTGTAATAAGTTTGACAACACTTTTTAACACGCTTTTATTAGGTCGACCTGTTACATACAGGTCGACCTGTGTAATGGAATCTAAGGTAACTAATTTCGTAGGTCGTAGCGTAATGAAAATTGGCAGCTGTATGTAGTTCTGATCACAATACAATAATATAGTACTGTCGAACTGATCTGATGATGGAGCCGGAAGATATGAACTGGAACTTCATGATGGAAAATCGTATCATAGCTGTCTTGGATTTCTTGGAAAAGTCTTATAATTAACTTTGACTACGATTAGGTTTCAAGGTCTGATGATGAAGCCGGAAGATAGGCTGCTGGCATTCCATGGTGGAATATTGTATCATAGTCGTGTTTGCACTTGAAAGAAAGGCCTGGTTATGTACTTTAAAAATATTTCGTTATCTAAGACCAGAAAGTATAAAATAAACTAGCTGTTTCCCCCGGTTTCACCCGCGTCCTGAGGGAACTACTTCGCGTACCCGGTTAATTTATTTAGTTATTTTAGCCTTAGTTACTCTTTGGTACATCAGCAATCCGTCAGTGAAAGTCTCGTCAAAATCAGTCCAGACGTTCCAGAGATTAGCGACACAAAACAAACAGACAGACAGACCGACAGAGAGATAGACAGACAAAATTGTAATAAATGTTATTTCGGTATATGTACCGTGTAAACATCCATAAGCATTAAGTAAAAAGCAGTTATTTTAATATTACAAACAGACACTCCAATTTTATTTATGTGTATAGAGTATGTATAGATTGATTTCGCCCTAACTTTCAAACCAAACGTCCAAGACTAAATATTATCTACATAAACAAAATAAACTATTTCGTCACAAAGTACTGCTTTGTGACGAAATAGTTCATTTTGATAAGGAGTAATGACATTTGTAAAATAAATGCGTTAAAATGAAGTCCTAAATAATTCAAGATTTTTTTAATATAAAAATGGTTGTTGTGTTTAACTCGAAATAGATAGGTATAGTGTGTTGCAGCATTTTTTGTAGATATTTTTAAGGTCTTTAATTAATTAGAACATTTTATGGTTCTATCTTTTATAGTTTAGGCGGCGTACGCCAAATAACGAACTTTTTGGATGATTTTTTACACCTTGGGTCCGAAAAACCCAAATACCTTACGGAACCCTACTTTTCTAAAATAAAATAGCCTATGTTACTCGCAGATAATGTAGCTTTCTAATGGTGATAGATTTTTTAAAATCCGTCCAGCCGTTTTTGAGTTTATCCACTACAAACAAACAAAAATACAAAGGAGATGTACCATTTGGCCATACATTATGGGCCTGGCACGGCCAAACACAACACCATGTGTGTTTTGAAGATAAATGTCTACTCTATTAACCTGTATAATTTCTTTTTAAATAACTTTTGGTGGAAATAAGATACGAGATATTTGAAATGGAAATTATTTCGCAACTAAATATACCTCAAAATTGAATTTTAACATAAATATAATACCTAGATGTAAATAAAAGTATGTCTTTGCGTCTTAAAGAACAAAAACTACATAAAGAGTGGCCAATAATAATGAATAATCACCTGTGTACTAGGGAACCTCGTACTATGTATACTCGTCCAAAAAAGCTAACCACAATCACAAACACCGCTGCATATTCTTAGATGGGTAGAAGGTACTGATCATTATTATTGAATTTATATTCAATTACATTACATTAAAACCGTACAAAAACACCAATAAATCAGAACAAAATATTTACTATACACAGTAGCAACACGAATGACATAACAGATAAAAAAAGTGTTGCAAATGGTTTGAAAAAATATTTCTACTATCGATTAAAAAACAAAACGATTTTTACTGATTAATTATTATGGAATGTATAATAAATTATATATTTCTTGATTCTTTTTACAAATATACTTATAAAGTAAATAAAATATATTGTTTTCTAATATAGTAATAAAATATTATTTCCTTAAAACAATTTCTGCCTACCATACTTCATTTTATTTTTAATGCTGGCAACATAAGACATTCATCCGCTATTACCATAGCTTATTCAAAATAATTAATCTTTAAAAACTAAATTCTTTCACCGATACTCTATCAAGAAACGAAAACGATGTAAAATTTTTAAAAATTATATGTTTAATTTTAACGATTCACAACTTTCTGGCCGCTACAGGCCGTATTTGGTCTTTCTCCTTTTACCTCTTTATAATATTATAAATAAATATATTATATATATATATATATATATATATATATATATATATATATATATGTGTGTGTGTGTGTGTGTGTGTGTGTGTGTGTGTGGTGTGTGTATCTAAATATATGTGTATATGTAATATATGTAGATAGTGTAGATAAATATTTAAAACACTAGAAAAACACGCTCTTATAAATGCACGTAAAAACAAAAAATAAATTATCGATCATTCAAGTTGTCTCTATTTCTGGGCTGGCATATAAAAATAATATGACAAAATAATTATAATGGTTCGATATAACTTTATGCCACCATGTATGTACCTTTTTTTACGAGATGGAAAATCCCTTCGGATCTCTCCCTTCGCTCTTGGGGAAATGCCCATATTTTATACAAAACAAATAATAAATATATTCTATTCTTCTCTATTTTAAGCCCTCATCAAAGTAGCCCAACTGTCTGATTAGGATAAAGGTAAACGCTTCGGTAAGGGCGGCTTATAATCGGTCTCTATGGGAAACTTTACGAGAGGCCTATTATCAGGGATGGATGTCCCTAAATTGAAATGATAGAGCCCGGTTTATCGTGTCTTTATAATTTGTCTAAAAGCTTGAAACTTTCTTAGAAAATGATTTATTGTGTTTAGAAATAGTTATAACTTTTTATCAATTTACCACAAGGACCCTTTTTGTAATAATCCCCAGCCGGTCATGCAATAATGTTAACACACAATTTATGGTTTTATTGCAATCCTATTTTCTATTTTCTTTCGCGTGTGAATGTGTGGACAAGTGTGAATTATCAATAGGCCTACAAAATGGCCTAAGAATCTTGTCCGGACTTTACGTGCCCTCCAAAGTAAGGTGACATGGTGACCTCCGTAAACGTTGCTCAGCTTTGCGCACATAGAGCTGCTATTTATTTCAAGTTTCATTTCAAGCGATTGGACGTTTTATTTCGAATTTGAACCGCCATTCGAACATCGATACAGTCTGCATCCGTGCAATAGCTATTCTCGCGACACTCTAAGTGACGTACACACACACACACACACACACTGCAAAATGTCTGTTGTGTCTTGTGTTTAACGTTCGTGTAATTGTTGACTTTGGATCATCACATTCATTTTATATTTGTCACACGGTTTTGAAGTGTTCACCAGGTTTGCTTCCTATTTAAGTAAGTAAATAGGTAAGTTTTCGGCAGCGGATGGGTGCAGGTGGCTCAGGATCGGTCCATGGTGGAGAGCCTTGGGGGACGTCTATGTCCAGCAGTGGACGTCTTATGGCTGATATGATAATGATGAAGTAAATAAGTTCTAGTTTGTTAAATAAGACGAATATAAATAATTAAAGTAAATTTACCATAACTGATCGTATTCACAGATCAAAAACTATTGAAAACTATAAACTACTAAAAACTCAGTTATGCAAGGGTCAGCCTTAGTAAAAATATCAATAGCGTCACCGGTTAGCCTATTTGTAGAGTTTATACGATATAAAAGTTTATACTTAGTTCTAATGCATAAAGGCAGCGATAGCCGAGTGGATATACCAACAGACTGCCATGCAGAGGGTATCAGGTTCGAATCCACCGCGCGCACCAATGACTTTTCGGAGTTATGTGCGTATTGAATTGTTAATTATCGCTTGTCCCGTGCCTCGGAGAGCACGTTAAGCCGTTGGTCCCGGTTGTCATGAAGATCTCTGACAGTCGTTACATGGCGTCAGTACCTTCTAAAATAAACTGACATTAGTCTAAACCATGGAATATCGCTATCCCTTCGGGTTGCGGAAGTCAGACAGGCAGTCGCTCTGTGGAAAAGCTAATATTCAGCCAAATCCGGTTAGACTAGTAAGCGGACCCCAGATTGAAACTGGGATAACGCTAAGAGAAAGAAGACTTAGTTCTAATGCATAATATTTTTTTTGGCATTCAAATGTCCTCACTTTTTAGTGAGGAAATTTGAATACAAAAAAAAAGACATAGCCATCTGATTTCACAAGAAACTGACTCATTAGTATACACCGATATTTGACCAGAACATAAGATATTTATGTATACGTAGGTATAGGATATAAGTATACAAACTTTGAATATTTCATTCGTTTAATTTCATGTGGTTCTAAAACGCAAGCACTATTTTGACAAGGAAATCACGGGTTATTTGCTTACCCTTTGCCGGGATTTCACTCGGCAAATACGGGCGGGTGTTCTAAAAAATAAACATTTACATACTTAACACACCAAAGTTGAAGTCGAAAATGGTAGCAAGTGGAGTAAGACGTTGAAAGGCAGAGAAATTCGTAAATCACATATTTGAAAGTATTTCTTTGCTATTTCTGATATTCAGTTGGTTTGGGATAAAAGATAGAAACTGTGCGCGACAATATTTCATCCAAATTTTCTAAAATCTCATAGATCTTTTGAAAATATATTAAGTATGTCCAAAAGTTTTCAATATGCAAGCTTTCGCTTGCATATTCAAAACTTGTGGTTAGCTTTTATATCTATCGTGTTTGTATAATGAACCTTGTGGTAAGCCAATAATTATTAATTGGCCAAAGACATTCTTCAAATCAAATGCTACATTGAATGGTCTGAATACGGCTATTACGCGTAAAATGTTCCCCATTCAGTATGCGCTCATAAACCATCGTAATATTACACCAATGAAAATTTGAGTGAAATGTGATAACTAATAAAAAAAATTGTACGCAATTCCTTGAGTGCGCATAAAGAAAAGAAAAATGAAAAGAAAAGAAAATATTCATTTTGCCACAAATGGCACACACTAATAACATTTTGGCAAAAAATATGTACAAAATAAAAAACATACCTAGTTGAATAAGAAACAAAAATAAAAACACTAAAAATAAGAAATAAAAAAATAAAAAATATATAAATGAAATAGAGAAGCAAAATAACAAAATAATTATTTATACAATGGCAGATTGTTATGTCTGCTCACTGGCAACACAACGCTTCCCGGCTGACCAATTGGGAGCCGTCTGCCACCATTGGCCAAATAAAATAACAACAAAGCTATTCTAGGTGTCAGTGAGCAGCGATAACAATCTGAAAATTTATAAATTTACTTTTAAATGAAGTTTAAAAACATACGTGGTAGTGCGTGTCTCATTAGTGCCAAAAATTGGACTTCGCTCAGTATACGTTGCGGTTTTTAGGCCGCAACACAGTTATTCTGCGCAATCCATAAAATCCATAAAAAATGTTTATGTAGATAGGTACTGATAATTTTTGTTTTAGATCTATAGCTGACAAACGCTTTCATCATTATTATAATTGCTTTCTGCACTGCCTCCGTGGTCCAGTGGATACCCTATGCGTTTGCTGATCGGGAGGTCCGTGTTCGATACCCGGCAGTGTTACTGAGTTTACCGAATTCTCAGTAGCAGCATGGAATCTGGTAATGTGTCCGGTGACGGCAATAGACTCCTCCTATAACGTGGCACCTAAAATTCTTAAGGCGAAATGTGGGAGTAAATTACTCCTGTGCCTGCCCCTTCGGACATACAGGCATAAAAAATATTATAGTTATAGAAATTAATATATGAAAATCTATTTGAAGTAATTTAACACGTCAAAGTAATAAACTGATGTATAAAGCTTAACATCTCAAACAGCTGACTACTATGACTACTATAGTATTTTCGCTGTATGATGATATGCATGAAGGTTCTCATTTTACGTATCACGCATACTACTTTCAACTTATGAAAATAAATTGACAAAAGAAAACAAGTATTAAAAAATATATCTATTAAAATTACAAAGTAAATTGATACTAGTATGACTCTCTATTTTTATAATTATTATTAACTGTAAATAAATTATTTAAATAGAATAAAATATAATCCTCAAAATGTCAGATGCATGAAACGAAACAGTAGAGATTGACACCATTGAATCGGCATGAAATCGATGAATAGGAGCGGCCATATTGTAATCGAATACGTCAGTACGAGCGCCTTGTATGCGGTTTGTGATTCTGCCTGTTTGGCGTGTTATTTTTTTGTTGTGTTTTATTCGGTAGGTATAAGACCAAAAATAAAAAAAAGATAGTTTTAAACTCTCAAAGCCGTGAGTAAGTGCTTCGTTTGAGGACCTTCTTTGAACGAGAGCATACAAACGGGGGCCCGGTAATACCGATCGACAGTGTTGATTACAGAGTTGCGGCAGCTCTGCTCTGGACATCGGCAAGGCTTCAGTTTCTCGAATATCCAATGAAAAATTTGGAGAAACTAGTTTTGAAGACAAGAAGCTGTCCACTCCGAAGAAACGTGAGCGCAAAGCTTCAATAACTGACATAGATAGTTCCGATGTGATGGCAATACGATATCCCTATTGATAAAATTAATCAGTCGTAGAAATAACACAATCGACAATATGGTAAAGGTTTCGAAATACGTCGACGTTTTTAGGGGTTGTGAGTGATTGGGAGGGGAGAGGGGTAGGTCTCGCAACCCCTCTCACCATTTTCACTTGCCGGAAATACTTTCCTCTGAAAAAAAAACTCCATACATCGGTGTGTATGGCACTGCTAACTTCCACATTATTCACATTAGTTTAATAAACTAATGTTGACGGAGCCCTGCTTGGCAGGGCTCCTATTATCAGATTAAGGGTCAAAAGAGAACCTACTATAACCTATTTAGTTACTTATAACAGAACCCTGAGTACTCAAAAGCAATGAGGGCAATGACGCACAAATTTTACGTTACCTGTCACTATCATTCACACAAGATGGCGGTTGCGTTTCGTATCACATTTTTTCACATAAAACCTAAATATCGCTTTTATTGATTCCACTAGTTTAATAAAGTGAGGTTGACTGTGGTTAAAGATCAAAAGAGAACCGAACACACCTATTTAGTTAATTTCACATAAAACCTAAAATTACGTTCCGTTTTGCATATTTGAATGAAGAATTGTTGGAAATTGTTTAAAAATATTTAGACGCAACTCCGGCAGCCAAAATTACTTTAAGGGGATTAAGACTAACTCCCTTAAGCACCCTACACCATCAATACCCTCAAGTTCGGGCGACTCGTTTCGAAACCCAATCCGACAATATTTACAGACTGGGATAAATATGTCCACCTCGACCGAATTTGAGATCAGCAAATAATTATCTCTGTTGGAGAAGATTCAGATATGAGGTTTTAGTTCGAGTGACAGTGACTAATAATAAAAAAAAAATATTTTAAAATTACTGCGTTTTATTTGTAAATATATTTGCCAAAACACATTTAAAACGAATTTTATTTCGAAGATGTAAAATCGATAACTACGTACGATTCCATGTCGTTTGCCAATTAATTCGATATTTATAAATAATCGATTAAATTTCCTTAGGTTACATCACTATAATTTTATTGTCAGTCATGAACTATCATGCATATCATTATACAGCGAAAATACTATAGTTTGTCTTTCACGTAAACAATACAAACAATGTCAAGTGCAAAAATTCGGTGGCAAGTTATAAAACCGCATAAAGATACACGGTTTAAAATTAGCTCAACATTTTTCCATGACAAGGGATCGAAAGTCCCGTCGAGTTTATATCACAAACACACGTGCCGTCCATTGGTACCATGACAAAAGCGTGCCCAAGCCTGAAGCTCGGGCACATCATTAGCAAAGACTGGAACAACTTCACTAATTGGGCAAGCCCTCAGCACAAACTGTGTGTTGTGAAGTTCTCATGTCTAGTTCGATTTTGGAGGCAGATAAAGCGAAATAATTGTGGAATGTGACTTGTGTTGAAAAAATTGAGATTTAAGTTCGTAAATGTTAATACAAATAGTAAATAGGTATATGGTAATTTTTGAGCAGGGTTAGTTTTACAGTATGTTCTGAAATTATTTTTATTTTTATCATTTGTATATTTTTAAGATCTCATTCAGCTTTTCTTATAGAGATCAGATGCTTAACAGTCACTGCAGAAGTAAACGGTATGAAACCTGCTTATAGCTCCATATTATTATTATCTGCACCCTCAACACATTTCGCGAAGTTCATGAGCCGCGGTACCTCATTGAACAAAAGGCACCTCAAATTCTCGTATATGACAGAGCTTTAGCCACAATAGTAACAGAATTAAAAGAATACCTTACGTTGGGCTCACATCTAATACTAATATTTAAAACTGAAGAGTTTGTTTGTTTGTTTGTTTACTTGAACGCGCTAATCTCTAGAACTACTGGTTACATTTGAAAAATTATTTCAGTGTTGGATAGCCCATTTATTGAGGAAGGCTATAGGCTATATAACATCACGCTATGAGCCACGGGAGCGGGACAGTAGCCTTAAACAGCGCGGGTGTAACCGCGGGCTCAACTAGTTATATTTATATATAACCTCATACATCATAAACTGATGTCTCAGGTGCAGACTTACTACCGATATGTCTAAATTTATTTAGCATAAAGGGATTCAATTCAATCAACGTGAACGACTCGGTATTGGAAGTGGATTGGATGATATTGTTCGTCGTCATAATGCAGTGGATTATATTATTGTAGGACTGCTGCAGTTTATTGTACTTTATTAAACGGATTTTAAACGGTTTTATTTTTAGCTTGACTTTATTTGTTTATTTGCGTCTAATTTAGTAATTCGAATGTTACCCCTTTCTGATGACAGATTGACTTGTTATTTGGTCCACACTCATTATCTTGATGACAATACATCATAATATATTCCTTATGATTGTAAATCCAAGATGGCCGCCGATTGGTAGAATAGAGCTCACTATGAAAAATCCAATAGCCGCCACAAAATGGCAGATTACATATTTTCAACAAATACTATATATAATATAAAATCCTGAGACTTAATCAAAATACCTCACTGGTATTAATAAAGCCAGCTTATTAAAAATTCAAAAGCCATCTAAACATTGGTTCTGACAGTTAATGAATTAGTCTTCACGTCGCATAAATGAAAGTTAAGTAATGCTCCGTGGTACTTACTAAGAGTGCTATTGACGTTTTTCACGTAATATAATTATATGTGTATGTACGTACGAAAGTTACATTTTATTTGACAAAATTATTAATTTTGTTGGCTTTGGCAGTAAATGCTGATTCAAGTTAATAGTAAATGCAGCTCTGATTTAAAGAACGAATTTGGGAATAACCGTTTTTAGGTCCACTACCAGTATTTCATTATCAGACGTACCTCGTTTTCCCATCTACTTTAGGGAGGAGTTTATGCTGAACCAACATTCTAATTGAAGTAATAGGCATACGCTCAAAGACGTCAAACGTAAAATTATTTTACTTAGAATAATGGGATGAGTAAATCAGCCCGACTAAAGTGGGACTGTGCCGGACACGCCTGCCGCATGCACACAGGAAGATGGGCTCATGTAGCTACCAATTGGGTACCAGGTGGTCGGCGGCGACGAGGACGTCCTAAATGGAGATGGCAGGATGACCTAGACGCTTTTGAGGGCGACTGGCCAGAGATCGCAAAGCACAGAGATTTGTGGAAATCCAAGGGAGAGGCCTTTGCTCAGCAGCGGGACAATATAGGCTTATTAAAATTTTCGGGAATAGGCAGCTTCTGTAAATTATACTTCCCAAACCGCTTATTCTCCTATAGCAAATCTACCAAAGGTAATTTATGTTCAACATTTCCTCCATTTCCTTTCATGACTTCACCCACGATGTGTAACGTGACTCTCTGTTATAATATTTCTTTGTTGAAACTATTCTTGATAACAATAAAAGTACATATGTTATTTAAATAATATACTCACACAGGTGGGTGAGAAGCGATCAATCAACATATATTTTGCTGCTTCAGATAAAACAGTACTTTCACGTTATAAATGTTCTATAGATAGAGCAATGAAATATGATGAAAATAGCTTTTTAGAAGGGCACGTTATACTTAAACTTTGTGCCAGCTGTTTAGGAATCATAATTGAACACTTATGAATACACATAATTATTTTTTCCTTTTTTATAGATGTATATATTTTTATGGGTGCAATATTAAACCCACATTTCGCCATGTATTTTTAGGTCCCCTGTAATAGGGGGCGAGCCTCCCCCGTGGGATCTCCACCTTGTCGTGGTGGGGAGCTCAGTAACCATGGTAAGGTCACCCACGGTGAAGCTCATGGTAAAGTCACCCACGGTGAAGCTAAGCGAGATCCCGTGAGTGGACGATCCGCGTGGGCTTGACGGAGGCCTGCGCAGGATGCGTCCAATGCGGGTGCGAGGGATATTTCTTCTGTTCCACGCAGTCGTGAGTCGGGCGCGATCGCGGGAGGAGAGGCGTGTCGGTGTTGCATTGTCGCGCGTCCTATCTCCCGCGACCAAATGGGGGCCCACCATTGTTGCGTCGCGGTGGGGCCGCAGAAGAAGAGGAATTGCGGTGTTGCGTTGCCGTCCTCCCTATCCTCTGCGGCTGCTGGGTGTTTAGGCGGTGGAGCCCAACACCTTCATCCGCCGCCAAGAGGGTTTTGTTCGGGGCCCGCCTGACCATCTGGCGGGCCTATACCTACCCGTACTGAGAATTCGGAAAAACCTAGTAACACTTTTGCCCGACCCGGGAATCAAACCCGGGACCTCCTATCAGCAGTCGCATAAGCTATCCACTGGACCAAGAAGGCATAATAATCTATACACATAAATAAAATTGGAGTTTCTATTTTTAATATTAAAATAACAACTTTTTATTAAATGCATATGGCTGTATACAAAGTACGTATACCGAAATGTAATTTTTCACTATTTTTGTCTGTCTGTCAATATGTCTATTTGTTCTCGCTAATCTCTGGAACGGCTGGACCCATTTTGACGGGACTTTCACTGGCGGATAGCTGATGTACCAAGGAGAAACTTAGGCTATAAATAAACCAGGTACGCGAAATAGTTCCCTCAGGACACGGTTGAAACCGCGGGAAACAGCTAGTATATTACTGAATCCATGACTCAATTTATAACCATAGCTCTGCTTGTACAAAGAACTCAACAGAAGTGTGTTGTTGGAAACTTGTTTTCTATATAGCAGGCATAAGACAAGACACCAAAAAAATGACGTCAAAGAGAAATGAAGAGCAAAAATGAGAGATCTTATTTTTCGCACGGAGAATGAAAGTGGGTCTCCGAGTTCGGGTTATGAATCTACTTGGAATTTCATTACAAAATTTCGTTCAGGTCTTGTGTCATAAATGCCGTGAAAAGAACGTTCGACATAACCCACTCCTTTTATTGATTAGTACCAGTATAAGATGATCTATATTTAGACAGTAAGCTTTTGGTATAATAGGTTGAATTAAATTGGATAAATTTTATAGTCTGATGTGTGGCTGTGTTTACGAATAATATTGAGACTTTCTTCCTTTTGTAATATTAAAAGGTTATTGAGACGTAACGTAACGTCTATATTATACTTGAATGAAACGATATTTCTGGATATGTTGATGTTTTTCGCATCTTTATTAGGATTGAAAAAAATAATAGATGAATTTTATTGTAATAGCATTAACAAATGTTATAAGAGATACATAAAATTATATGTAGCTAATAAAAGAATATCATACGTTTAATAAGAAAATTAATATTAGGCCTGGAATTACTTGATTTTAAGAATGTATTACCAACATCCTTAATGCTCTATTATATTCAGTATTAATGTCATACCATGAAACTCTCACGGTCTTATTAATAAAAAATGCTTATTCTTCTCTTACTCCAAAGTAACACTGGGGGTAGTTAATTCTAGATTAGTTATGGAATAGCTACGTGTTAATAACGGTATTAATAAATACGAAGTAAGTTCGGAATAACAATACTATTCTTACCCTGAGATTAAGGTATACGTTATGGCAACCCACTGATATAAAAAGTAAAAAGAATGAACAAAATGACCTGGTCGAATAAAAACTTTTTATTAAACACTTTTATTTGACAACTAGCTTTTGCCCGCGGCTTCGCGCGCGTTAAATCGGGGTAACACAAATCTACTTTTAGTCTCAAGTTGTGGGAAGACACTCCTGATTATTCTAAAGACTTCAGAAACTATTGGGTACAAAGTAGCTCGGTCAGTAGGTATTCATGACACTATATACCTAGTATTATATCTAAATAATAACATCGCCTTGCATACAGTCAAATGTCAAAGCCATGTTCCAATACATGTCCAATATAATATCTAATAAATAATATCTATAAACACTTTCGCGTTTATAATATTAGTAGAGAAAACTGTTTCAGCTGTTTAAGCGTAGTACTTATACAATTATTAGTTTATATATGCGAATAATGTAATCACCGTGCACAATATGACATAATATTGTATGATGTGTCAGTACTGACAGATATACGCAAGCGCACTCAATTATCATAGCGCATGCGTTCTTACTTGCAAGAGGTAAATTTGTGCCGTACAAACTTCTACCCTTTGCAAGGGCAAGCGTTTGTGTTGGTTGGCAATCTTCAATGAAATAATCTCTATTAATTTTAACCCACAATAATAAAATTACAAATGATGAATGAAAGTTGAAAATACAATATAAATCTACGAGCTTTGGCCCGCGGCTTCGCTCGCGTAAATTCGAAGTAACACAATTCTCTCATAATAGACGGATACTTTAATAATCATTGTCGTTTAAACAAACTGTTTATACCGATAAGAAATATATCTAACTGCAAGAAGTATTTACACATGGTATACAAACTACATAGTAGATACTCAACATGACTGTTATTCGGTGACAGTGACTTTTCTATCTTTTTTTATTATTATAATTTCTAATACTGTCAGAAGCATTAGAAATTAACAAAATACTCGACAATCCGAATTTTGCGGATATATGTTGTCGACTCGAAATCTTTATTTTTTATGTTTTAGTATTCAGGTAAAGTTTCGATCTAGTCTTCCGTACCCCGTGACAAATAGATGCTCACTCCTTGCTTACTCCAGCCAACTCCAGCGTTAAAGCATGGGTCTCCGCGGAGTAACTTTTATTCCCGGAGTAAATTATGAATAGTTAACTCCGTCCTTACTCCTAGTTTATTAATACCATAATTGCCTAATCTTGGCTTAAGTCTTGGAGTAAAGTTGTTCTGACGCTAATCCTAGTTTATTAATAAGACCGTCAGGGTTTATCTGGGTAATGTTGATAAAATAATGGTGATTGTATGAACATTATAATACACAACAGCAAGTCGCTTTTAAAACCAAGCTTAAACTATAATTATCCATTCAAATATAAAATGATTACTGAGTAGATACTTAGTAGAGGTTTTCGCATACAATACAAAAATCCAATTTTGAATATAACAATAATGTATAACGTACTGAACTAGAAATATCCGCTCTTATAACTGCTTTAAAATAGTACAAATGGCGGCCGTTAAAAACTTTGAATGTTCGATGTTAAGTTCGGCACTCAGTTATTCACTATCGGCCATTTTCAATATTCGATCCATACATGGATTTTGAGATTCGAGATTCGTGTTTGACATATTTTATATGTCAAAAACGAATCTAAAATCTACAGGCCTATCTATAGATCGAATATTGAATTTCGAAGTATATGAACTATAAAGTTCGTACTCACTACAGTGAAATTTGAAGTTGTTTATTTTTAAATGTTCACCTTGATATGGTTGCCGGGGAAGGAAGTTTAACGTTAGTGCTGTGAAAGAAATAAATTCAAAGTATCTAGACTATCTTATCGATACTAAAAATAATTCAAAATAAATATCTACCAAGTGCCATAAAAATGGGTCATTGTTTCTGTCTTATTAGAAAAATTAGACTCACTAGCACAGTTTATTTTTAGGCATGACACAGACCATTTTTACTTCAAATACAATTTTACATACATACATACATATCGTCACGCCTTTTATCCCCGAAGGGGTAGGCAGAGGTGTATTTCTACACCCACTTTTCGCCAGAAATACTTTAGTCCCACGTAATAAGGGGCGAGCTTATTGCCGTACCGGGCACATTTCCAGACTCCGTACTGCTACTGAGAATTTCGTGACAGAAAAACCCAGTAACACTGCCCGACCCAGGAATCGAACCCGGGACCTCCCGATCCCACGCGCACATTTATGCCGCGAGACCAACGAGGCAGTCGTATAGGGTTTGATGTCGAGTTTTCCGTCTCTACGCAAAGATGGTATTTGCATCGTGTTATCCCTTAGTCGGCTCTTACGACACCCACGGGAAGATAAGGGGTGGTGACACTTGTATTCTATGCCGTCAACCACACGGCCAAATACAATTTTATTCATCATTAAAAGCTTCGCAGACGTAACAATAATAGAGCACAATACACACGTCATAAATTTAATTACTGCTCCTAAAACCGTGGGCCTTACTGCAGATAGTTTACAAGGATTTTTTTTTTGTCAGGAGGTAAACACTGTAAAATAATGAATCAATTACACAGACATGGAAATTTAAAAAGAAATCCATACAAACATTAATCACTAATTAAGAACACGGAAGGCTCTTCCCCATAAAATAAGCCGTTATAAATGTGAGGGGCAATGTTTTCCTTCGGATTTATCCACATTGTTTTTATCTTGATAATTCAATCGTAGATTCGTTTTCCCGCCTTCTGAGGGCGGTGAATCGACTTGGAAATTCTTAAGTTTGAACAGTGTGCGTTCGGTGGAAATGACTTTTTATTTGTAATGTATTTTGGGTTACCCACATTAGCAAATATCAATTAGCATATAAGGTGAATCATTTCTGTAATCGAGTTCAGTTCGCAATATACGCTCGCTAACGGCTACCGCATTTTTATTTCTACAACTCAAGTACAAACATCACAGTGGCGACGAAGTTATTACGTTTACCTACAGCGCAAAAACATTGAAGAAAAAATGTCGGTGGGAAAAATCGGCAAGATAAAGGACTTCGATTTGAAATCCGGGAATTGGACCTTGTACGTGGAACGCCTGGAGTTGTACTTTAAGGTGAATAAAGTGGAAAAGGACATGTGGTTGGCGATACTGATCACCGGCGTAGGTGATGAAACGTACGAGTTGCTGAGTACATTGTGTAGTCCAAACAGACCGGCGGAAATTACGTACAAAAAAGCCGTTACAATGTTGAAAAATCACCTGCAACCCAAGCCGGCTGTCATGGCGGAACGGTATAGATTTCGGCAAAGAAGGCAGAAGGACGACGAAACTATTACACAATACCTGACAGAGATGAAAAAGTTATCGAAAACCTGTGAATTTGGAGATAATTTGGAGGAAAATCTGCGGGACCAGTTTGTTTGCGGGGTGAAGAGTGACGTCATCAGGCAAAGACTGTTTGCAGAAGATAACTTAACGTATGCGGGAGCAGTAAGATTGGCTTGTGGGCTAGAGGCGGCAGAGCGCGACGCGGCATTCGTCGAACAAAAGACGAGCGGGGAAATTCCGGCGACCGTACACGCCTTCAAGACGACCTAGCAATCGAAGCGGCATAAGCAGCACACTAACCGAGACCGGGCGGCGCGGTACACCGCCAAGGGCACCGATGACTGTGCGGCGTGCGGCTGGCGCGGGCATACCAAGGACGAATGCCGTTACAAACAGTTTGTGTGCAGCAGATGCAAACAAATGGGTCATTTGCGACGAGTATGTCCACGGGCGGGGCTGAGTCAGAAAACGAAGAGACGCGGCGTGAACCACTGCGAAGTCGCGTCAAATGAACAGTCGGGGGCAGGTCAGGCGGAATCCAGTTCGGACGAGCTGGAGGAGGAATTACACCAACTATGTTTGAACGGTTATAACCCGGTAAGCTTATCATTACTTATTAATGACAATGATATCAAAATGGAAATAGATGCCGGTTCTGCAGTGTCGTGTATTAGTAAAACGACTTACGATAAATATTTTTGTATTTTGGCAATTGAGGCGTTTAATTTAGTGTTAAAATTTTATGATGGTAGCCATATAAAGCCATTAGGAGTTATAAGACCGAAAGTTCAGTACAAAGATAAAATAAAATATTTAGAGCTGTTTGTAATTGACGGTGGTACAACGTCTTTGTTAGGCCGGCAGTGGTTATCAGAATTGAACATTAAAATACCTCCGTTTCACCTATCAATTAATCATATGGTTAACAAAAATTATAATGTGAATTTTTTGTTAAATAGGTATAAGGAATTGTTCAGCGGCGGGTTGGGACGGTACACTGGTGGCAAAGCAACGCTCCGTTTACGGGAGGGAGCGACCCCGGTTTTTTGCCGGGCGCGGCCGCTGCCTTACGCTCTGAAGGGTCCAGTCGACGTGGAACTGGATGGTATGCTGCGCGCAGGCATAATTGAACCTGTGGAGTGCTCAGACTGGGCGACACCCTTGGTACCGGTACGTAAAGCTGACGGCGGACTCCGTATCTGTGCTGATTACAAGGTCACTCTAAATCCTGTCTTACTGGTCGATAAGTACCCTTTACCCAAGATCGATGACCTGTTAGTGAGCTTAAATGGAGCTACCCTATTTTCTAAAATCGATTTATCTCAGGCATATAATCAGATAGAATTAGACGAATCTAAAGAACTGACTGTAATAAACACACATAGGGGTTTGTTTAAATATAATAGACTCGTGTTTGGTTTGTCTTTGAGTCCGGGTATCTTCCAACGCATTATGTCAAGCCTTCTCAGTGATATACCGGGGGTAGAAATATTTTTGGATGACGTCATCATAGGGACTTCGGGAACCAAAAATAAGCATTTAGAAACGTTAGCAACGGTGTTTCAGAGATTACAAAATCACGGTATGAAGCTTAAAAGAAGCAAATGTCTTTTCATGGTAGATGAAGTCAAATACTTAGGGTATGTTATATCTAAAGAAGGTATAAAGGTAGACGCTGATAAAGTGAGTGCAATACTAAATATGCCCCGGCCGAGTGATATTAGGGAGTTACGTTCGTTCTTGGGGTTAGTTAATTTTTATGCTAAGTTCGTTAGAAATTTGAGTAGTATATTGTCACCTCTTTATGAACTTTTAAAGAAAAATGTACGTTGGAGGTGGAGTGTTAAGTGCGAAGAAGCGTTTACGACAGTTATAGAAAATATTGACAAGCGCAGAAGTATTAGCTCATTATGATATAAATAAATCGTTAATGTTGACGTGCGATGCTAGCTCGCGGGGCGTTGGTGGGGTTCTCACACAGCCGGGCGCCGATGGCCGCGATCGGCCGGTAGTGTATGTGTCGCGCTCATTGAACAACGCTGAGAAACATTATTCTCAGATTGATCGCGAGGCATTAGCTATTATATTTTGTTTACAGAGGTTGCATCAATTTGTCTATGGGCGACGCTTTGTTTTGCGAACGGATCATAAACCATTAGTTAGCATTTTTTGACCGAAACACGGCGTTCCGACAATGGCAGCAAGTCGATTACAGCGTTGGGCGATAATTTTATCTGCGTATACTTATGATATAGAATACGTTAATACGAAACAAAACGGTGCGGACGGGTTGTCGAGATTACCTATTGCTAGTAGCAGCGATGAGTCATTGCATGTGCCAGAGCAAACATATTTACATTTCGCACAAAATGCATTGTTATTAGATTATAATATAATTAAACAACAAACGATGAGAGACCCCATGTTGAGTAGAGTTTTAAGCTATATTCGTGATATGTGGCCCACAGATAATGAAATCAGGGAATTGAAGCCATATGTTAACCACCGTAGGGAACTATATGAGGAGTTAGGTTGTGTCATGTGGGGGCACAGGGTAGTGATTCCAGAGAGCTGTCGAGCTAGGGTGTTAAGCGAATTACATGAGCCTCATATGGGCATTGTTAAGACGAAGGCATTGGCCAGGAGTTATGTGTGGTGGCCGGGCATAGACGAGGCGGTTGAGGCGACGTGTCGGGAGTGCACGGTGTGCGCAGGGGAGGCGGACGCGCCGCAGCGACACGCAGTCTCGCCGTGGCCCTGGCCGTCTAGACCTTGGGCAAGGGTACATCTAGACTTTTTAGGTCCTATCTTTGGGAAAACATATTTAGTGATGGTTGATGCAAGGACAAAATGGTTAGAGGTATTCCCCATGGCGAGTACGGCGGCTAGTTTTACCATTGATAAACTTACGGAAGTGTTTTCTAGATGGGGTCTGCCTAGGCAAATAGTTTCGGACAATGGACCCCCCTTTACGAGTAAAGAAATTTCGAACTTTTTGACAAGTAACGGCGTAGAACATATTTTTTCCGCTCCGTACCACCCACCATCAAACGGCGCCGCGGAAAATGCAGTGCGTACGGTTAAGAGAATTATTAAGAAAGCAGTCAAACAAAATGAAAACATTAATTTATTTTTTAATACTTTTCTTTTACATTATCGTAATACGGAACACTGTTCTACGGGTGAAAGTCCAGCGACTCTTATGCTAGGTAGAAATTTGCGAACAAAATTAGATGCTTTACGGCCGAATAGGGAAAACAAAATTAAGAATGCTCAGGAGAAACAAATCAAACAAGGAACGGAGGTCAGGCGTTCGTTGCAGTCAGGGGAGGAAATATGGATGAGGCAGTATAGGGGCACTGAAAAGTGGTGTCCAGGACAAATAGTTCAAACGATGGGTACTACCGATTACAGGGTGGTAGATAATTTGGGAAAGGAAACTCATAGACATATTGACCAGTTAAGACAGCGATCGCGTAGTTCATTAATTTGTCCAATTAGCACATCAGAACGGAGTTCTCTCGAGGTGGATCGTCTGAAAGGATCTGAGGAGGCGCTAACACAGCCGGGCCTGGCAGTGGAAGCGCAGGTCACGCAGAGCCCTCAGAGCGTAAGGGAGTTCGTTGATGATCGTACCGTAACTGTCGATGTGCCTCCGTGCACACCCGCTTCTAGTTTAGGTTCTTCCAATGAAGGTAAACATTGTCAAAAATATTCAGATGTCGTTCCAGGAGTCATATCCCGTCCCATACGTGCATGTCGTTTAAAAGACCACCAGACTATTGTAATAGTTAAGTCATAATATAAGTTCCCTTAGTTATAAGTTACATTATAAGTTATTATATAAATGTATTTAGCCATGTAAACTTGTATTGTATATTTTTTTGTGTATTCTTTTATTGTGGATAAAATTAAGGTCTTAACCTGAATAGGTACCTTGTTCCTCAGATTACTGAACTCATATCTGTGCCTTGTTCTAACTGAGTTATTATGCCTGTTTTTGTTTTTGTTGTTAAATTGTACTAATAGGTTGCCTAATGATTGTACACTTTAAGTTCTGATAGTGATTTAGGTATTCAAATAAATATGTTTTTTTTGTAGTTGAAATATAATATAATTAATAAATGTGTAATTTAAGGGGGAGGATTGTAATGTATTTTGGGTTACCCACATTAGCAAATATCAATTAGCATATAAGGTGAATCATTTCTGTAATCGAGTTCAGTTCGCAATATACGCTCGCTAACGGCTACCGCATTTTTATTTCTACAACTCAAGTACAAACATCACAGGATGTTAAACTTACGGTGAAGGTTTAGGGTTATTTCCTTTGGTCGATAGTTCCGATGTCAATATTAAGGCCAAACTGATTTTGTTGTTCGATTATTGGCGTGGCCGTTGAGAACTGCGTTGAGTATTGTGGCTTGGATCCAAAAACTAGGCTTCACTTGGTTTGTGGCACAGAATGTCGTTTCGAGTCTAGGTTTGCATTGTGTTCGTTGATTGTATGCTTGTAAAATAAAAACAACATCACCAGAGCAAAATAATAAAATTCATGTAATTATTTAAGCATAAATAATTACATGAAATAACGGTATCGAAAATCAAATACATCGTAATATACACGTACACACTTCCCAATTACTGAAAAACTGAAGCATGCTCAATACTAAGGCTTTGACAAGCAACCGTAAGTGTTCGACTGTTCAGAAGTTCACACTGTTTAAATAATGAGTACCTGTTAAATAATAGGTAGGGCATTTGTATAAATGTCTAATATTCCGATCCGCTTACAAATTCGAATTGATTAATGAAATTTAATTCGGCCTGAGAAATTCCATTATTGAATTGCCGGCGTTTGCCGTTCCATTCAAAGTTAGATAGTCAGTTTGGGCCATTCATTGCAATAATATAAATTAAACCATTTTCTACGGCTTAGAATGCTTCATTATCCTGTATCGTATCATTGCAACGACCAGCGGGCTTCGTATCTTTCGGAGAGGAAATACGTCTGTCCATAATTCGTGTAGCTATATGATATAAAAAGCTAAAGATAGAAAATGATTGCCGAAATTTATGTATGCGTGCATAGTTATTGGGTTTTTTATTGTCCAAAGCAAGCAGGCTTGTGAAGGGAAAAAATTCAAAAAGTGCACAGAATGCCGTATTTTTTTCCGACATTTCAAATCGCAATGTAATGAATTTAAGGCGCAATTACTATGATTCCACCCGTACGAAGCCGACGCAGGCATCTAGTGTTACATAAAGCAACCTTTTTTCATATGTAAAAATAATTTTATACTAACGCCCAATTACTCGTATTGCAGAAGTGTCGCTACAATCGAGACTTATATTTTTCAATACTGACTGCGTTTGTATTTGCTTTAGTTGTATTTCATTCGAGTAAAACACTCAGGGAATAATTATACGCGTTACAGATACAACATTTACTCGTAATTGTAATGTTCTTGCACGCGGCGGCAAATTAGATAATTAATCATAACGTTTCTATCGCGTAGCATATAAATTACGTCACACGAGATAACATAATGATATTCATAATTTGAAATACCACAGTGAATCTTAACGTCGCAGCAGAGGTAGGCCTCTCGTAAAGCGAAACGATCTTATTGGGAACGCGGGTGGATGCAGGTGGCTCAAGACCGGTATACCTATGTGGCAAGACTTCGATGGGTCCTATGTTTAGCAATGTACGTTTTTGGCTGAGATGATGATGTAATTGTTTTTTTTTTTTGTAAATTACCTAAATCGAGTAATTTGCCATTCATTTAAAAATTGTCTTTCGGGATACATAACACGTACCGATATTTCGGTACAGTTGCAAGCGCCGTGTTCACCAATTGTACTTTGATGTCGTTGACAGTTTTACACATTGACATGAAATTAAGTGCCTATCAGGTGAGCTCATAGCTATCTAAGCGATTGAAATCAACGTGTTTTGAACCTGTTTGCACTCTTTTACCAGTGTTTCATGACTGGCGATCATATCTATGTAAAACCACTCATGCAATTTATTATTAAACTCAATTACGCACACCAAATGACGAGGGTTATTTCACCAAACAAGCCCTCAACAAGTCAAATCTTATAAATGATAAACCAGACCGTAGCGCACTAAATAAGAGTGTTCCGAAAAACACCTGCTCCACCAAGTTTGGAACAAAATGGGATTAATTATTTAATGTTTAAAACTCGACAAAAGGTATTTTAATCATGTAGGACCCGTATAACATACTGCCTACCACATGGTGCTATGTAATAATTTTGAAACAACATGCCCGTAAAACGATGCCTTTGAAGGGTTGTGTGCATTAAGCGAGCCGCCGCACCGTTTCGCTCAGAATAGAAAAGACTTTAGGAGAATAACTTCCATATTAATTTTACATTAATTTGTATTAAAAAAATATGAAAAGAAATTAAAAGGTACTTTAACAATTTAGTTTCCTTATTCTCGTAAAATAAGACGATGAAAAGACTGACCGTCACCCGGTAGTAAGTATGACTATACTTCAAAAGCGTAAGCGAGAAAGGCTTGCACATAAAAAAATGTCTATATACCTAGGGCGTAACAACAGACCCTATCAACCCTCTCTCGGCTACCTAAAGAATTTTGTATGATAAACTGACAAGGATGTAGTTAACCAAAGTTCAAATGCCAGCTATGAAACACAATCTAGTGGGTATTAAAAAATCACAGTAGACCATGTAGTGGCTCATTTAAATATTTACTCTGTGCTGAAATCTAATCATACATAGATACGGAACTTCAGCTACTAGTTACTAGGGGGAAAAGTTTCGTAGAAGCTACTATAATGAATAGCAAGTAATATTTCCGAAATGGTTAATAAGGCCAGAATACAAAAGATGCATTGTCTTAATTAAAACATATGGATTCTATTTTTTGGCGTAAAGTGTAAGGTAAGGTATGTTTATTATTTTCATACTAGTGGCCACCTCTGGTGAAGTTAATAGTCTACCAGAAGGCTTGAGACATGGCCTAACGATTCTTGTTCTGCGGCAAGGCACTGGCTAAACCGACGCAAGGTAGCGACCGCTTTCTTGCTATCCTCGCTTTACTTTGCTGGTACTGCTTTCAAGCGGTCTAAAATGGACAGGTAAACGTGATAGAGAAAAATAGTACACAATATTTTCATATTTTTTAAGGACTTTTGAAATAAAATGTCATTGCTCGTTAAAATATCCGTAACATACGTCGCAAGCTATATCTTCTGTGTAATTTGATTTTTATCTGTGCTTCTAAAAAGAGGCATGAAAAGTAAAAAGGTTTTTAAAGTTTTTGTTCATTAGATGTAAGATATACGACAGTAAGGACAAAGCTCACACGATAAAATCAACCGACAGACAGCAACCAGCTAGCTTGCTTATATTTTGCCGTCGATTATTGCATTCTAAGTGAAGTACTAAAAACGTTTGACAATGCACGGAATTTGGTGACTGCTTTCATTCGAAAAATTTAGACACAAAATTCATCAACCGATAAAAAATATCATAACGTGCACACGCCTTTTGTCCCCGAAGGGGTAGGCAGAGGTGTATTTCTACACCCACTTTTCGCCAGATATACTTTAGTCCCACGTAATAAGGGGCGAGCCTATTGCCGTACCGGACACATTTCTAGACTCCGTGCTGCTACTGAGAATTTCGTGACAGAAAAACCCAATAACACTGCCCGACCCAGGAATCAAACCCGGGACCTCCCAATCCCACGCGCACATTTATGCCGCGAGACCAACGAGGCAGTCGTATAGGGTTTGATGTCGAGTTTTCCGTCTCTACGCAAAGATGGTATTTGCATCGTGTTATCCCTTAGTCGCCTCTTACGACACCCACGGGAAGATAGGGGGTGGTGACACTTGTATTCTATGCCGTCAACCACACGGTATATAAAAAATATCAATTGTCAAAAAAATTGGGCTTTTTGACTCATAAGGGTCATAAGGTATTTGTGTATTCCTAATAGTGCCTAAATTTCCTCGTGCTGGTATTAAATGCATTCTGTGTCCCTAGATAGTATTACTAGATATCATTCCAAAAGTAGGTCTTAAATAAAACTACATTTAGTCCTATATTTAAAAAGAGTTTGAAAGGTGGTCATCCAGTCACGAATGTGTTGCATTTGTCTAAATATAAAAAAAATAATATAGCTTTGTCTACAACTGATGTTTGAACGATATTTTAGTCTTTGTTTAAAAGAAGACTGGACAGAATCAACTTTAGTAACATTCTATTACTTAGTGTTAACAGTTCGATCTACCTGTCGTCATGCCCATTATTACTAAGCGTACACTGTAAAGTTTCAAGTAAAGCTAGTAAAATGGTAACAGTTTCAGCTTTAGATCTTTTGAAGTGCCAATCTGCTTTAATAGTTCACTTTAAGTGTTAACAATGTTCGAGAAAGTAAGTTATTCTGTAATGGGTATTAATGCTTTTTGACGTAGAGGGCAGTCGTACACGTTCTTCGTCACGTAAATTTTAGGAAACTCACGTGAAGCAGTACAGCGGGAATGCAACCTGCACAACTTCAACAACTAAAACAAAATTACAAATTTTGAATCGCACTAATATGTTTTGGTGGACTCTTTCATGACGAGTTACTCGAGCCCAGATGTATCTATTAATAGTATAAAGAGAGATATGTTTCCAGTTAGACTAGTAAGCGGACCCCAGATTCAAACTGGGATAATGCTAAGAGAAAGAAGAAGAAGAAAGAGAGATATGCTCCACGTAATAGGTGGCGAGCCTATTGCCGCTTATCGGGATATTTTGATTTACGATTGGATATATTTGTCTTTCGTGCAGTAAAAATATGTGACTGATAGTTTGCCATAGAGTGCTACAAAATTTATTCGGGGTCAAACGTCAAAATTTGAGGATTTTTGGATTTTTCTCGAAAACGGTAAGTTTTATCAAAATAAAACATGACCTAAAGTTGTAGACCTTAAAATTCTCTACAAAAATGGTATTAATGTTTTTTTCCTAAGAGTTACCATTCCAGAGATATCGCGATTCTAAGAGTCACATCATTTTTTTTTTTTTTTTTTTTATTTTTTTTTATTTAAAAACTTCATATACACAAAGTACATTGGCGGACTTAATGCCATGGGCATTTTCTACCAGTCAACCTGTGTCACAGTCACAGTCACAGTTGGCGTGGAAATGTGTGCATATCATGCATGATATGCACACATTTCCACGCCAACTGTGAGGTAGTATACTCGGCGCGTTTTTTTTACCGTGGTTTTCCCTGTAGGCCTACTCCACTAACTGCCATGTCAATTTTAGGATAATTTAAGGGAAAAATACTCGTCAAGTTCTAGATACTTTCTTATTATTTATATTGATTATTGATATTGCTATTTATTATTGCTTTAACTATTGTTTTGATTTCTTTAGATATTTTAATCAGATTCATACATACATACATAGACTCACGGCTGTTTCCCGGAGGGGTAGGCAGAGACTACGGAACGCCATTTGCAACGATCCTGACATACCTCTCTTGCTTCACTCACTCCCAACAAGTTTCTCATGCATGCTCTTCTGTTAAGGGTACTTCTAACTTGTCCTTTTTTCAGGATGTCTCCAATCTGGTCAGAGAACGTCCGCCTTGGTCTTCCCCTTTGTCCTGTCCCATTCACACTTGCCTTATATATCTTCTTTGTCAGTCTATCGTCATCCATCCTCTCCATGTGCCCAGACCATCTTAACATGCCTTTCTCAATGCTTGTCACTACATCTTCTTTTACCCCACAACACTCTCTTATCACACAATTCTTTACTCTGTCGGTCAAAGATACACCACACATACTTCTCAGTGCTCTCATTTCTACAGCATTTATTCTACTTGTAAATCTCTTCTGCCATACCCAACTTTCACTACCGTACATAAGGGTAGGCACTAACACCCCTCTATGCACAGCCAAACGTGCCTTTTTGGACACGTTTTGGCTATTCATAAACGCCTTCAGAGCTCCATTCACACTATTACCTGCATTAACTCTTCTTTCAATATCTTCTTCATTCTTACCATGTCTTGTAAACAACGTACCTAAGTATATAAACTCATTCACTTGCTCCACTCGTTGTCCATCGATCAAAACATTACAAGCCGTAACGCATTCCTCCTTTTCAAAAACCATAACTTTCGTTTTACTTACATTCACTTTCATTCCTTTCCTCTCTAACGCACCATCCATGATTGTTAACATCTCTTGCAATTCCTCCGCTGAAGATGCAAGTATTACCTGATCATCAGCATAAAGGAGGCATTTGACAAGTAACCCATTCATCCTTAATCCGCAGTCACTATCTTTGAGATCTTGCAAACAACTGTCCATGAAGGGGTTAAACAGCCACGGCGATGCTACACATCCCTGTCTAACACCTTTCTCGATGGTAAACCAGTCAGTGTATGCCCCGTTTATCCTCACACAAGCTCTAGAATCCTCATAAAGGAATTTCAGAGCTCGAATGAGGCTGCTGTCCACCCCATTCATTGACAGCACCGACCACACTTCATTCCTCTACACTTTATCGTAAGCCGTTTCCAAATCCACAAATGCGCAATAGACCTTTTGACCTTTGGACAAAAACTTTTCGGCTATGCTTCGCAAGGAAAAAATCTGATCCGTACATCCCATACCCTTTCGGAATCCCGCTTGTACATCCCATATTTTCTTGTCGGTTACTTCCATAACTCTTTCAATAAGTACCTTTGCATACAATTTGCCAACAATGCTGAGAAGGCTAATGCCTCTATAGTTTTTGCAGTCTTGTTGCGAACCTTTTCCTTTATAAAGAGGCACAACTACAGCTGTGGCGCAGTCATTAGGTACTCGGCCGGTGCTCCAGCACAAGTTATATAACCGCTGCAACTGACCAACTATGATGCCCTGTCCAGCCTTCAGCATTTCGACTGTAATCCTATCATATCCTGCAGCCTTACCTTCTTTCATACTTCCCAGCGCCTTCACGATCTCATCCACGCCAATAACGCTTTCATCGTTGCTATCATTACCATTCATTTCAGCTATCGTTGTCTCTATCGCCGTTCTTTCAAATATACTTACACTACACAACTTACTTTACAAAATACTCTTTCCATCTCTTCAGCACGCACGATTCACCATTTACTATCTTTCCTTTCTCGTTTCTGAAAGGAAAGAACTCAATCTTCAGAACACACATCCATGTGTGTTCTGAGGATTGAGTTCTTCCTCGAACTGCACGAACGGATTTCCAGAAAAATTTAATGTTCCTCTGAAAATCGTCAGATAATCTGCTATCAAACTCATTTTTCTTTTCCTCTTTTTTCCTTTTAACCATTTCTTTCACTATTCTTTTTGACCTAACAAACTCCTTTCTTGCTTCATCTATGTCTACACTCGCTGCTTTTCCCATTCTTTCATTTGCTCTGGCAGCCAACCAATCTGACCAAGCTTTTTTATTCTCTGACACTGCTGATTGTACATCCTTGTCCCACCATGTATTCTTAACCTTTCGTATTTTCCTTCTCTTGATCACACCACATACTTCAGACGCTACACATACTACCTCTTCTTTAAAAGCCTGCCATAATTCTTCCATATCATTTATGCCATCGAAACTCTCAAATCAATCAATCTTCGTTTATACTCATCTTTCACATATTTCAAATCAGATCCATACTCTTGAAAGTCTACTATTTATGGCGCTCCAAAAAAAATTACTTGCATTACTAAATTTCGTTACTTAACTTTTGTAAAAAATATGCGAAACGAGAAACAAGTACAACTATCATGTCTTCCTCCAACATTGGCATCTGCTATTCAACACTCGTATTGAGTATACTATCAGGTTCAAACATGGCTAGGCAATCAACTGAACCCAGAAGACTGAGGTTGGAAATTGATAGATAATACTCTGGAACCGATTCAAACTTTACTCCCACCAGAAAAACTCCTCAACACTATTTTTTGCAGTTGCAAAAAAATTTGTAGTGCCAAATGTGGCTGTAAAAAAGTCGGGTTACTGTGTTCTCCAGCGTGTACCAATTGCCAAGGTCAATCTTGATCAAATGTCCATTTGAGTACAATAGAGGAAGATTCCTGTGATTTTAATGAAGAGACCAATGATTCAGCGACATTTGAACAATTTATGAACATCCAGCAAGAAGAAGAGGAAGAAGAAGAAATCGAAGAAGACATGACTGTTGAAGTAGACTTTTAAGAGTATGAATTTGATTAAAATATCTAAAGAAATCAAAACAATAGTTAACCCAATAATCAATAGCAATATCAATAATCAATATCAATAATCAATAATAAGGTAATATCTAGAACTTGACGAGTATTGTTCCCTTAAATTATCCTAAAATTGTCATGACAGTTAGTGGAGTAGGCCTACAGGGGAAACCACGGTAATAAAAACGCGCCGAGTACACTACCTCACAGGTGGCGTGGAAATGTGTGCATATCATGTATGATGTGACTCTTAGAATCGCGATATCTCTGAAATGGTAACTCTTAGGAAAAATCATTAATTCCATTTATGTAGAGAATTTTAGGTCTACAACTTTGGGTAAGGTTTTATTTTGATAAAACTTACCGTTTTCGAGAAAAATCCAAAAAACCTCAAATTTTGACGTTTGACCCCGAATAACTTTTGTAGCACACATGGGATCGATGGGGACTTTTAAGACTTTATTTGTAATGGTAAACCCTAGCTCTCCACCAATATTTGGCTCTCGGGAAATTATTGTTATTTGACCAGTATTTTTATGTCTAAATTGATCGGACTAATTAATAATGTTATATCCTTAAAATAACTCAATGCAGAAAATAACAGCGAGATACATCTCAAACACATATTAAATTAGGCATAATCCACAAACTGTTGTTTCCACAGCCGCTACACCGTGTTTATAAAACACGATCAACTTTTTGCAGGTGAGCGAATTTTGCACAAAGGGTAATAAGCTTCTTATGCAAAATATGGAGGCTTAATATTCTTTATGAAAATTATCTTACTTCGATACTTTTTTTGGCGAGCTTCCTGATTTCTTCTTACTATCCTAAATACATATAAAGTGAGATTTTATAATAATTTGTATTCAAACGCCAATTAATTGCAATGTTCTTGATCAAATTGTTTAGAATCATATTATTTTGGTATTCATAAAGGATTATGATGCTTAACTGCAAACCAGCACAAACAAGGCATTTTATTACATAATTAAAGACATCTCATACATATAGTACATCTTATATCTTAGACATATAAGTGCGGTTATGCAAACCTTTTATCTCATAATTCTTTCAATTGGAACTCATAACACTGTTTTAGTTTAATTTACTAAGAAATAAGGCCGAGATTTCGGGAAAACAAACAATACTTCCCTTATTTCAATTTGCATGAATTACTGTACGTTTGGCGTTGCAGCCAGTAGCTATAAAATAACTTTATAGCTGTGACGAAAACCGGCCAGCATCTAGCAAAAATCTGAAATTTATGCAGAAATATTTCGATTCTGGTAGCTCTCCGCGTCCAACCTAAAATGCGTCACATAAAAAACATTTCTCGCTGAAACTTTTTTATTTATCGGTATCTAGGAGAAGGCAATCGTGTCCCGACTGGCCGTAAAGCTCGAAAAACGTGAAATGGTACCACCGCGAAGTTTCTTTGAGACAAACGCTGCGTTATCGACGCGAGCGGGGCAGGCGCGACAGCGAAAAGGGAGTGAAAATTCAGAATGCACTCATTTATATCTTCATTTCCCCGGTGAAAGCAATTAGCGTGATGATTAGCAATAGCGTCGCCGTTACACTTGGCTATCGTTCCCGCACCACTCATTGCTCCCGCTTCACTCATCGCTTTCTAAAACACGATGGAAAAGTCAAGTCATATAATAAGTGGTACCTATTTTGTAATTGAGATCGGTAAACGTTAAATTAAATAACGAATATTTTCAGTTAATCACAGTGAAGACAGGCTATGAAGTGTTTCTTGATTGTTTTTAGGCGGGATTGATGAATTTATAAAACGACTGAATAAATAATAGGTACATTCGAACTTTCAACGAGTTATATCCCTACCTTGTCCCATTTATAGCTCGGAAGAACTCTGGAGGCATAGTTTCGTTGAAACATTTTGAAACGAACTGGCAATAGGTACAACTTGGTTCATAGCGGAATAAGTGGTATTGTATAAATGTCTTAAAATGTGATGTTTGAATGAAAAAAAAATACATTCTTATAATTGGCAATGAAAATTACCTGCAGTATGTTTATCAATATTTAAAAGCGGTATTGATTTGATTTACAATAGTGACAAAAACGGGCTCAATTTTTATCACATGGATCCCTAGGATTCAAATCGAATAATATGGGAAGTATTGCTAGCGAGAATAATAATTATAGTCCATCATTTTAGATACGAAACGAACGTAACCATTTACTTACATACATAATCATTATAAACAAGATTATTTCTAACTAACCTTATTCAAGTCAACAATTCACCTTCTCTGTTACAACGAATACGACTTCACAAGAAATATTTTTTGCAGCAGGGAATAACTTGTTGTATATATATTGTCTAAGGGTTCCGTTAATGCCTACAAGAAAACCCTTACAATAGTACCATGTCTGACAGTATCCGTCTTTGCGAACACATCAACTCGGTGACCATGCCTATAGTCACAAAAAGTGAAAAATTCAGGTCTTTAGTAAGTACAAAAGACCTGAATATTTTAAAGGGCATTTGCCAAAGATACAGAACCATAATATTTTAAAAAGGTTCGTTCGCTCGATCGTTATGTTATTCGTCTATAACATTGTATTAAAAGTTTCTCTATTTGCAACCTACCAGCAAAATATCAAAATATTATGCATTAAACATCATCAACTACCAACCAACGCGGAAAAATTTTGGTAATTTACTGAATTCAAAATAAAAATTCATACAGTTAATTAGACTTTACTCATTAGCGAGTGATAAATAACCCTAAGATGCTTTTGGGGGTGGTAATAATTAAAGTCCTCGAGTTCGTTTAAGGCGAGGTTGCAGTAATTTTTAAGATTTTTGAACGTCTGAAAGTCCCATGAACTATGATATTTTGATGCATAAAAATTAAAGTATAAGAGTTGAACATATCTTCTAGTAAATCGTAAAGATAGAAACACGATTAGGAATGATTGGCTCGATATAAAAAAATGTCAAACATGGCACTAAATCACAATTTTAAACGTGTACTGCTTAGAGATTCCATAATGAATTTATATGAAAGTATTATCAATAGAAACAGCTCTTTATTTTAAAATAAATGGTAAAAACAGATTTCGTAATTTCGTTATCATTTTTCTCCAAGAAAAAAAATAGTCAAAATGTTGGCATTATATCGCTCGCCGGCCATTCATCAGTGCCTGTCTTGGCGTGATTGAGGGCGGACGTACGTCGTTGCTCCGCAAAATCCCCCTCCACCCCCGCATTTACTTTTTCGAAAAAGTACAACGTAATTCGTATTCCAAACTCAATCGTTCAAACCATAGACATACTAGTAAGAAACGGTAGACAGGTTACTGACAGGGTAACCGGTGCTTACGAGTGGCACGCATCGCGAAAAGCATACGCACACTAATATAAATATTTCAAAACGACACACTAAGAATTACATAAGAAGTGTAAGTGAGATAGCACATCTAATCGCAAGCGCGAAAAAGAGATAAACATATACTCTCTGTACCGACGCGCATTGTGACATCATGCTGACCGTTTCACAAACAATAATTTGACTCAGATGCGACATGATCACTCTGTCTGTCTTGAGTAAATTCAATTCGCCTCAAAGTAAATTTGATTAATTCATTTAAGGTAGGGAAATAAAAAGTCGATGTGATTTATTTATAACATTTATTAAAAAAGTACATTTTATTCTTCTCATTTAATTCAATGGAAACCTAAAACAGTACGTTAATATAAAAACTGTGCGCTGCGGACCCACCGCAGCCCTGGCAATACCCCTGGGGGTATGGTGGGTCTTTTAAAGCTTAACCGTACTCCTGGCTGAAATGCTCGTAGTGTTGTACCAACGTGCTACGTGGACATTAAACTGAACAGTGTTATCTCTAATATGATAATGACTTACTACTTACGTTTTTGTATTTTTAGACAATCGAAGACAAGCGCTAGTACGATGATATAGTGCAACAAGGAGATAAATTAGAGAATAAAACGTTTCGGTATTACTGCTAATGGTTATAATGCTTTGTATATTATAGGTATAATCTGTGGTACTGTTGAAGACCCGTCATCATCATCATCCTAGCGCTGTCGGATCATTCCCACTAGTTCTATTGAACAGTTCTATGATAGACCTAGTGATACTTTTTTCCCACTAGTTCTATTAGCACAACTTGATGAGAAGAATATAACTAATGGGAAACAGTTATAAGAAATTTCCCACTAGTTCTATGTATGTTTTACAAGGGTAGTGTCACAACATCGTGCTCACATATCCGAATAAATATCTATGTATAAAAATGTGTTTAACGAATGAACGTCTACAAAACAATTGAACGGCTACAAAACAAATGAACGTCTACAAAACAAATGAACGTCTACAAAACAAATGAACGTCTACAAAACAAATGACTACCAGAAAGTGATCAGCTATCGATAGTGATTGCAAAAAACAGGTGCATGCGATTCATGACAAACCTTTTTTTTGTTTTTTCTCGCTTTCTGGCATTATCACGGTAGTAAAATTATAAATTCTGACTAACGTCAATTAGGTTGAAAATCGCATGTACCTGTTTTCTGCAATCACTATCGATAGCTGATCACTTTCTGTAAGTCATTTGTTTTGTAAACGTTCATTTGTTTTGTAGGCGTTCATTTGTTTTGTAGACGTTCATTTGTTTTACACCTTAAACAAATGAACGTCTACAAAACATATTCATTCGGATATATGAGCGCGATGTCGTGACACTACGGATCATTTCCAGTAGTTCTATTGAATACCCTTGTAAAAACATACATAGAACTAGACTGGGACATTTCCTATTACTTATCCCATTATTTCTATTCTCCTCATCAAGTTGTGCTAATAGAATTAGGACAGTTCTATCATTGAACTGTTCAATAGAGCTACTAGGAATGATCCCACAAAATAGTAGAACTTGAAATTAACGAACTGAAATTAATAAACTTATTACACAACAATATTATCTGGGAGTACGGTTAAGCTTTGAAAGGCCCACCATACCCCCAGGGGTACTGCCAGGGGTACGGTGGGTCGGCAGCGAAAACTGTGCAGTACAATCTACTTACTTGTTTAGTACTAAAAGGAGAAAAACAAGAACAAGTGAATGAACTTTGATCATCCGTCAATGTATGTTGTATATATATGTTGATACCTTCGTTGAGTACAGACGTGTTTAAAATAAGTATTAAAATTAACAAATAACTTGCTGAATCGTGACCTACTAAGTGTTATACATGTGTAATGTGCATAGACATAACATGAATATGTCTGACGCGTAATAATAAAGCCGAAATACAAAATGGATAGCAGCCCCTTCAACAGGAGTAGCAAGACCGTGCGCTCCCCGCCTCCTACACCGCCGGTAGGGCCTGCACCTGCACCCCCAACGAGACCTAATGCGCCGAGTCAAGGTGAAGATGTTCACGATGTGATGCCCACTCCGGAAATCCAGTCCTGGATGACGATCATTGAACAAAGCCTCAATGAGATATGTTCTATTGTATCTGAGGGTAAGATGAACACGGAGCAGAAACTGAGAATTAATTATCTATGCCGTAAAGTTGACAACGCTAAATCTCATATGGCAGTACGGTACCAGTCCCTGAAAATTAGAACAGTCCAAGCTTATTCGTCAATACAATCCCTTGAAGAAAAAGTTGACCTTTCACATCAGCTGGAGAACCTTAAACGGGCCGTTGAAGAATCGTCGAAACTTCCCGTTACCAAGTCTTTTGCTGATATGGTAAAGAAAGGTACCAACAATTATATTCAGCCGACTAAATTGAATACCATAGCCATTTATCCTGAAGATAAATTGAAATCAAGTGACGACACAAAATCTCTCGTTCAAAAAATTATCAGTCCTGAGCAGATGAAGCTTCACGTACGCGGCCTACATAAGATAAAAAACGGCGGTGTTATAATCAGCACTGACACTAAAGACGATATACAGAAGCTCAAACAGTCAGTGCAGCTCACGAACTCAGGTCTTAAAATCGACGAGCCTCATAAGCGGAAGCCAAGGGTGGTAGTTATAGGTGTGCCCACATCAATGCAAGAAAAGGAAGTATTTACTTGCCTGTACCACCAAAATCTAGCTGATGTGTTGCCGAGTTGCAATCTCGAGACGTTTTTCGATTCTGTAAGATTAAGTCACAAGTCGGGCAAGAAAGACGGTGAGACCTGCAACTACATTATAGAGGTCTCTGCAGAAATCAGGAAAGCTCTCATTACTAAAGATAGAGTATTCGTTAACTGGTCTTCATGCCCTGTAAAAGACTTCACATTGGTTACGCGATGTTTTAAGTGCCAGCAATATGGCCATGCCGCTAAGACTTGTCGGGAGGCTACATACATCTGTGGACATTGCGGTGATCGAGGCCACTCTATAAAGGATTGCGCGAAAAAGGCAGAAGAACCACAGTGTGCTACATGCTTGCACTACAAAAAGCCGAGCAAACATATTACAGGATGCATTGACTGTCCAGCGAAAATAATGGCCGAGAAGAGGTACATCAATACCATTGATTATGGAGATACCTAAGTTCTCTGTATAGAATACACCATACTCATTTTAATAAGACAATACGTATATTTCATCTACTATTTTATAAAGTTAACACCTCATTAGAATATTGACCTACTAACATAACATTGTTTCATCTAGTTTATAAGTGCACGTAACTATATAAATAAATGCTAAATTGTCTAACACTGACATTATTCGCGATTCTGCTGACCCGCAGTTTTCCAAGTCAATTGCAGTTTTGTTTATCATGCACAACACGTAATACATTGATTCTAATATACGATCAATGATTATGAATAGGTACCTAATAATTAGTAACTTAGTTTTATTTATTGATTATATTGTATACTGCCAAATTGTGTAATTATATTGCTGTATTGATAAAATACAAATCAACAAATTTGTTAAGAGGGACCCAACTGCCTGTGATACAGTTTTTAACTAGTACAGGAGTCTGGTGTTCTTTCCAATTCTTTGAACACTATTAGCCGTAAGTTTTATATAATATTATAAGAATACTATTTGTATCTGTGTTTTTTGAGAAATAAATTTATTATTATTATTATTATTATTAATGTTTGTAACTTACGTATGATTTTGTATTTCTATAATAATAATATTATATTGTGTTGATTCAGCCTCAAATCACTTATATTACTTGACAAAAACACACATCAGTATTTTATTATTACGAATGTCCCATCTGGATACTTTTTTTTTAGTCTTTGAACACGCACAATACTGCTTCTCTTTTACACTCGCTAAATGCCAATTTTTTTATTCACTCTATTATTTGTGATACTGAATTTATTATAAATTGTAAATAAAACGTTGTAATATTGTAATACTCATGAATGAGAAGTGATTCCATAACTTTTAGTCATTTTCCTACTATAGTTTGTGCAAAATCTCATTACACATGACGGCATTTTCAAATGTAACGTACACACACGCGAGTAAAAGAGCGAGCGCTTCTGACCGCAGCGCGTACGCGACTAAAGCCAAATGAGACATTTAGCCTCTTTTTAATGTGCCACTTTTGAAGTTCGCATAACTCATCTACGGTTTTTTTTACGCTGCGCTGTGGCACACGCACACACGAAACCCCCCTCCCCTCCCCTCGCTCACTCGCTGACGCCACCGCCGTGTTTTTGTTTTTGCGGGGGGTGAGGTCGAGCTACGCACTGTACTGCAACCTCGCCTTAAAAAGCAAATACGGAACCCGATAATGCGCGAAGCCAGACACACTCCTGACAGTTTTTAAAGAATCTTTTAGAAGTACAAAATATTTGCGAACAATGACGCCTTGCCCACGGCAATACTGCGCTTACAAATGAGTTCGTAGACAAGATATTTCTCGAAATACGCAAGGTACTTTTAAACTCTGCTGCAAGGAAAATATTGAATTATGTTAAAATCATTTGTTTGGTTTGTAGTAATGCTAAATAAGAGAGTTGCAGTTTGTATTGTACTGTTATAGGTCTTTATCTTACGAGGTAGCAGCTGAAATGTGTATGTATTTTTATGTTTAACACATAGATTTATACGAGTACATTTGAGATGCTAGAACTTATAAAAATTTGAATATAAATCAATTATCTACGTAGCTGCTTTGTACATAATGGCTATTGTAAAATAATTCCTTAATGACTTGAACAATCAGTTCATGGCTGCAAGAGCCAAGACTTCGTGACGATTTCAGATTACGCTTGGTAAACGTTAACAGAATGCAGATGGTTAGGAGCCTACTACCTCAAACCGTCGCGAGTGACGTCTGTGAGTGAATTTTCTTTTATTGGTGACACCAGTTACTTCTTTTCACAGTGACAAAAGTCACATACCTGAATGAAGTCACTTTGCCGCTACAAAGAGTTCGGCTGGCAGCGGCCAACCCGATGAAAATTATCATTGGCTGTAATAATACTGTTGTTTGAGCGCAAACCTGTGTCGATTGAAGGTAACTGGACTTAGACTTACCTGTAACAAAATAAACTAAATTTACTTAAATGAGAATTTATAATTAACTACGCCGTGTGGTTGACGGCATAGAATACAAGTGTCACCACCCCCTATCTTGTCCTTACGACACCCCGTGTGTGTCCTTACGACACCCCGTGTGTGTCCTTACGACACCCACGGGGTGTCGTAAGAGGCGACTAAGGGATAACACGATGCAAATACCATCTTTGCGTGGAGACGGAAAACTCGACATCAAACCCAATACGACTGCCTCGTTGGTCTCGCGGCATAAATGTGCGCGTGGGATCGGGAGGTCCCGGGTTCGATTCCTGGGTCGGGCAGTGTTATTGGGTTTTTCTATCACGAAATTCTCAGTAGCAGCACGGAGTCTGGAAATGTGCACGGTACGGCAATAGGCTCGCCCCTTATTACGTGGGACTAAAGTATATCTGGCGAAAAGTGGGTGTAGAAATACACCTCTGCCTACCCCTTCGGGGATAAAAGGCGTGACGTTATGTATGTATGTATAATTAACTACATAATAAAATTTAGTTATGTCACCAAATTCCAGTCTGGTCTGACCAATTCTAAATTACATTGTACGGATAAAATTTACAATCTTAATAATTTGTCATTCCCGTAACACTTTGAGGCTGGTTTCAGAGAGACGCGCGCGGCACGCGCCGTCGGCCAGCGCGTCTCAAACAGCGCGTTTGGCGCGCGGACCACTGTGAAACGAGTTCGCGTTTCTCTTTGCAATGTATGAAGCTTCAGCAGCGCCCTCCGACGGCGCGCGTCTCACACGCGGCGCG
This sequence comes from Euclidia mi, assembly GCA_944739405.2. Classification (NCBI taxonomy): domain Eukaryota; kingdom Metazoa; phylum Arthropoda; class Insecta; order Lepidoptera; family Erebidae; genus Euclidia; species Euclidia mi. The sequence goes on from OX123196.2 coordinate 11,404,717, forward strand.
TCTGAACTGCGTGACTATGAAACGCTACTACTAATCTAGTTAAGTGTAATTGTAAACGTGTGGCCGGCGCCGGTCAAACGCGTGACTCTGAAACCAGCCTTATAGTGAGGGTCGTCCCTTCGGGCACTTTTTATCACTTAACTTTGCACATGGACAGTGGAAACGTAGTAAACTGAAGCCAACACAATAGGCTTGTGTGCACTAAGAATACATCGGTTTGACCTATCTATAGATTCATTATGATTTTAAGATGTCAAATTAAAACATTACTTTGGTTTCCTGTATTACTACTAGATTATTAATTATATCTTAAGCTCCTGCTCATTTAGACATCAATATTAATTAAGTAATAGTTACATCATGTACATCCACGGAAAACGCATAGTTGATGAAGTCAATTGCCGAAACATGCAGCCATTCTATTCTCAACTGTAACACCACGGTATAAAGTCTAGAATGTCATAATGTTTGAATTAACGTTATTTCCTAAACAGTTTTGTGATTGATACGGAGTATGAAATATTAATACTGTTAAGGAAGGATTAGCTAAGTTCAATTTGTGATGGGAGAGTCCTTATGTACATCCAAATTAATTGAGTTATGAGAAGATTAACTCAATAGATTACTCTTTGCTTTGTTTGGTTTATAGACCCAACGTTAATAGAATCTTGGTGGAATAATATCTTTTGAAGTAATCAATCAAAACGTCCTTTATAGTTTAGCTTTGAATTGGGTTTTCTCTCACACTGCAGTAATGATTGATACGAGACTAACACGATAATAATAAAGGGACGTGTTTCTGGCCACTCTTTAAGCATCACTTATACTTTTATGAGAAACGTGACAATTTTTAATCATCTTGTAGTATTATTAGTAGTATCACACTGATTTACGTGTCCCGGCTGCATCACTCTACGAAGGACGAGGAGGTCGTGGAGTACCTACGCACGAAGAGTAACTGGACCTTGAGAGTCGAGAGGTTGTAGTCTCGCCATAATACGAACTTCAAATCGTACGTGGTTCGGGTGCCGACTCATCATCTTGACACTTTCTTCAAGGAAGAGTTTTGGCCGAAGGGTGTTGTATATCGGCGTTTTCATGGGAGGTTACGAAATAACATTCAGCCTAACATGAAAAAGGTGTAAACAACAACACATGTCTCGTTCAATTATTAATTATTATAAAATTATTGTATATTCGTTAGTCTGGTATGTATCTATGGGTTTTTCTACCTGACAATAAATTATTTATTACTAGGTAAGTACTTCCTTAGATTTAAATAATTTATATTCCATGAGGCTCTATTTCCCATTTTATTTTCCTGATGCCTTCAATAATTTAGTTATTCTGTGACCAAATCTGTATGTAACGCAGCAGATAAGTAGGCAGAATTAAGGATATCACTGTTTTTTTTTCCTGGTCCTCGTAGTAGACTGCCATATAAATTGGAAGAGCTGATCTAATGTTGACCTAAGAGGCATAGATACAAATAATAATAATATTCTACCACATACACACATCACCATCTAGTCCCAAACTAAGCATAGCTTGTACTATGGGTACTAGATAATGGATAAACATACCTAGGTACATAATATATACTTTTTTTGTAAATACATACATAATATACAAAGTAACACCCAGACTAAGACAAACATCCATGTTCATGCACACAAATGTTTGACTCGAACGGGAATCGAACCCGACTCTCTCAAATTTCTGTAGCATTAATAATGTCTTTCCTCAAGCAAAATACCTTTCATTCATTCTGTCCTCATAGACCAATAGAATATTCATATAAGTGACAACTGTCTTAGATTTTCGCGATGCCCGCTAGCGACTGATGGGCTGATGGGTTCAACGTTTGTGCTGTATTCCTTCACTTTATTCACTGCTATGTTCAGGTATAATTCATTACTGAAAATGTCCACTTACCATTAAGCGGCACGTGTACCGGTGAAGGTACAAAACGTTTTTCTTTGACGACGTGGTAAACGCCTACCACTTATCTCACTAAAAAAGTACCTCAATACTTGGGAATAAGGCAGTTCACAAGGTTCACTTAAAGTGTTGTTCTTATGAGTCAAGTGAACTCAAAGCAAAATATAAAGGAAATTTTAGGCAATTTTTTGACGTCACTTGAGTAATGAAAACGCACTTCAGGTAGACACACTTAATTAGGAAGCACTCAGTACGTATTATTTGTGGTGTTAAGATCGTTTATTAAATTTAATAAGAAGTACATTTTTGCAATCGTTTTTAGATAATCAAGCGGCTCAACTGATGATGAGAGGTTTTTAACACAAGCTTATGACCTTGTCACTCATAGTCTCTACAACTCCTACTCTTAACATCATAGAAACTATATTTAGAAACACAGATCCATCACCAACAGAACCAAGACACCGTCTTCTTACTGGCAAGTAGTTGGAAGACAGAGTACTATTGCTTCAACGAAAGGAACATAGAAGGCTACGTTGGACGCCAAAAGCGATTACAACAGTTGCTTGAAACAAGTAATTTCATTGTTGGTTAAAATGCATTGTTTAAACGGAAGCCTTACTACGTAACATGCACCGAGTATTGTGTTTTGATCATCAAACGGAGCAACTCCATAATTATATTGTGTAATCCACAAATATCTAGTCCATTGAATTCTTATTGATAGTACCTATTTGTTAGAGGACTCAATTTTATGTTTTAAATGTCAAGTGAAGATAAAGTAAAGTAGCATACAAGTTTATGGGCTGTCATCTTGGAAAAAGAAATGCAGATGGATTTTATGATTTATCTGGCAAAATTATTGATGTTGACAAGTATTGACAAAAATTGCACAGCAGTTTTCGTTATCATGGTGTAAATTAAGTTCTTCACAATTTGATCCCGTTACTTCCAGTAAAGTAAAAATAACCTCAGGCAAATGTAATCTTGGAAACTTTTCACTAGACTAGTCCAGGTATTTGCTACGTACCATAATTGTAAGTTTTGTGAAGTTCCATTGCGGCACAATATTAATTTATAAACATGGAAGAATAATGATATTTATGAGTAAAATAATATTTTTAATTATCTCTTAGGGACGTGCGAGCATAAGTTTAGTTATGTATGATCGCTTACTTTTGTTCTATTAAGCTCGAGAAAAATGTATTTAAACGATATACTTATAAACACATTTATAATACTTTGCCGCTAACCTCTCGCATTTGTTGTACAAGTATAAATATAAAATATAGATAACCATTTACTTTTAATTTATTCGATTAACCTTCAGTAAAAGGTTTTATTAAAAATATTTTAACACACAATTTTGTTTCCATATACGTGCTTATATTAAACCCACTTTAGATTTAAAGTCAATTAAAACAAAACATTTATTTAAGCCTAAATAAGCAACGTTTATTCTACCAGGCTTTCAGAAATGCAAAGTGCTGTTACTAAAAGTTTCAAATAGCCTAAATTCAAAATCTTTTGAGCCAACAACGTGTTTCAAACCAGATTCAGGCTTACACAATTTTTTTGTAATTGAAAAAGTATGTACTTGATTTATTTATTGGAAGACCCGCTTATCGCACTCAGACCGCCAACGCCTGCCAGCTGAACTAACGGCCTGCAAGGATCTGCCCGCTACGCGCAGCCCTACGAGCAACCTGCCCTGCACACTACCGGAAGGAACAGCGTGGGAGCAGGGCAGGCCAGACTCTTCGGCAGAGGTGACGCCGAAGGCGATGCAGGAAGTGTAGCGGTCTAGGTAGACTAGCCCGGAGCCTTAAGGTGGACCTAGAACCTGAAGGAAAGCAGCATTACGAGAGCCACAACCAAAAGAGTCAGGCAGGCGGCGTCAGCCGGCCTCAGCTAGCAGGTAGAGAGATGGGCAGTACGCTAACGCAGTAAATGTAGTAACCTACCCACAGCTGGGACCAGGATACACGTCTGAAGTAGTAGTAGTAGCACGTAGTTAGGCACGGTAACAATAATTAGCGGTGCCGGTCTCTCTGTCGGCCCCTATATATACTGGGCCCTCCATCAGAGTTTGTGTCGGCGCATAACCAAATATGGGCAAAACTCACGAGCGCGGACGATGGCCTTCTCTGATTGGCTGAGCGTATGGACGGTATTATGACGTACACTCAGTAGGTACCGGTCATACGCTACAATCTCGAAGGCGCTTCACGCAGTGGGTGGAACCAGCCTAGCCCGAGCAGCGCATATGTTCAGTTATTACCTTATATGGTCATAGACGGGCCATAGGCAGTCTGTGACTCATTGGTCTATGACTATATAAGATGGGTGCGCGATCAAAATCGGTCACTTACCCTAGACGCCGCTACGCTGCTGTTTGTAGTGACAACCAAGTATTATTCTGCCTTCTACTTCCCTACCTACTGTAAGCATATTCTAGTTACCTGTGTGCCGATATGTTCTGTCTGTAGAATCTGTCTCCCTTAAGCATAACAGCCGATCTAAGGACAGCCTGTTCCTGACCGGTTGTTGTGTATTCTCTGTGTTGTTTCCATTTCCCTACGGGTCAACACCTGTCTTCTGCCTACTGGCTATAACTACGAGCTGCTGGCGAAGTGCTGCTACCAGCCGCCGCCTACGCATCAGCTCCTGCCTACGAGCTTCCTACAGCCAGGCCACAGGCGCTTGACTGTACCAGCCTATGCCTGAGCCTTACCGCTCCGCCCACATCGGCTGCACCGCCTGAGCGTGCTGCTCAGCCTGCACCTCGACCACCGAGCCGCCTGCCCAGCGTGCACTTCGGCCAGCTCACCAGCGACCCTACGAGCAGCTACCCTGCGAGCGTCTGAGAGCATCAGGAGTCTACATTCCAGCCTTCAGGCCAGTGCTTAGCTAGTTCGTCATACTGTAAGTAAGTAAGTAAGTAATTCTTTATTGTACACCACAAAAATGCAAATACAAGAAAAAAACAAATTTTAACAAAGTTCAACCACCCCACGTCAGTACGTAGTATTACACGTATTACATAAATGAACAATATGTTAGTCAATAGAGCGGCCCAAATGCATCTTTTGAAGCGCCCTCGGGACGTGAAAAGGCAGGCAACCTCTTCATTTTATTTGCAAACTACTCAACAAACACATAATAGAGTCTCTACTGGACACTAGTGAATAAAGTATGGAGGCGTAGTTATTTTATGGCGTTTTACTCGTAATAGGCCCAATTACAAGCACGTTTTTGCCTTTAACTATTAATTGAAGGCTTTGAATATTTGAATGACGTATTAGGTCTTTTTTTTGGTTACTTTGACGTTTTGATTATGTATTAAATCTGTGCTATTATTAGTCGTTACGGATATTACACCGTTAATTTATAAAAAGAAACGCACTGACAATTTACTAAACCACTTAGCTAGTTAATTATTTTACAATGACAATGATTCAGGGAATGTAATTAGAATGCGTCGATATAGAATGTAATAATAATAATAATAATAATAATACCCCTCTGGGGCAGCCGTTATCTCATCATGAGACTAACGCAATCTCAGAGGGCAGAGTAACAGCTTTCAAACATCATCTTCATCGTGTAATATAAACAAAAAATGTATTACAAGATGAAAAGAAAGCTTACAACCGCAGGGCAGCTTTGTGGCGAGCTGAATGTGTGTGGCGACACTGCGGTCCCGAATGCTTCAGAGGGTTGGTCAGGGCCTCGTCTCCGGCTTGCCTTTATTGACTGGCCGGAGTGGATTTCCAAGAGTGCCCGCAGGACTCTCAACTCTGGCTTGCCTTGGTCGGCCGGCCAGAGGGAAGCCGCAAGAGCTATTAGCTCGGGGGTGGAAGTGTCATTCTCAAGGGCGTAACTACGGGGAAACCCGCTCCGGGCCTCCGTTGTCACGAGGCCCGCGATGGCGAAACCGGTGCCGCACCGCTCAACACCCCTAGCCACTCGCACCGGTGTTGCCCTCTGGCTGCCTTTATGGCAGAGTTTGTTTGCTTTGGGCGGCTGTTTAGAGAGGGCCCATCTAGTGAGTTGGCGAGTCACCACCTGCCACGCGGACGGATGCTATAGGAGTATCACTGGCAGGTGCCGTTTTTTATCCATAGTATCATTATTACCAGTCCATTTAACACCCATCCCCATAAACCAGTAAATTAGACTCCACATCATTGCAATAGTCCTACATTTGCTGCGGCTAGTCCATAGTTGTACTCAGTAGTGCAGTTGTGGAGGCTCCGCGGCATGTGTCCCATCCCATTTTAGATTAAAGTTCTCTACGGGCCTCTGCACGTTGGATCCATATCCCCGTGTAAGCCTTCGAAAGGACCGGTTATTCTTCTAACACCATGTTAAAAGAATAGCCGTGAAAAAGAGACACATAATAATAATAATAATGGGCCCGATGTAGATTTTCCAGCTTCGGTTTCCTGGCTGCGTTTCGGCGATCTTTTCGCCGAAACAGAAGGTTTTGTATTTGCAATTATGGACGAAGTTATCATGACGAACAACTACCGGAAGTATATTCTGAGGGATGGGACGGTCGACATATGTCGGGCATGTCACCAGCCTGGTGAATCGCTCAGACATATAGTATCCGGTTGTTCTCGTCTTGCCAACGGCGAATATTTGCATAGACACAACCAAGTAGCCAGGATTGTCCATCAGCAACTTGCCTTAAAGTACCAACTTGTCGACTCCGAAGTACCGTACTACAGGTATGTGCCCGACCCAGTTCTTGAAAATGGTCGTGCTACTCTGTACTGGGATCGGTCTATCATTACTGACAGAACTATTGCGGCTAACAAGCCGGACATAGTGGTGATAGACCGATTAGAGCGCCTTGCAATGATCATCGACGTCACCATACCCCATGACGAGAATCTCGTGAAAGCCGAAAAAGATAAACAAATTAAGTATTTGGACCTGGCTCACGAGATTGTCGACATGTGGGATGTTGATTCGGCGATCATTGTACCGATAGTCATGACCGTAAATGGTCTTATTGCCAAGAGCCTCGACCACCACCTCAAGAGGCTCTCGTTAGACGGCTGGATCAAGTCCTCTATACAGAAGGCAGTATTGCTGGACACGACACGCATCGTTCGGAGGTTCCTCTCTCTGGAGCCCTAACCACCGGTAGCTTGGTCCCTGTGCCCGATGCCGGTGGGTCTCCGTGGTCCTATTTTATATAGTTATTTCTTTTTTTTTTTGTTAAGTGATTTAATTATATAAAATAAGATCAATGAGAATGAAAATAAATAAAGAGGAATAATAATAATAATAATAATAACGTGTAACGGTTAATGGCCTAATAGCCAAGAGCCTCGATCGTCACCTTAAGAGGCTCGCGTTGGGTGCTTGGGTCAAGGGTCTGATGCAAAAGGCAGTTCTTCTCGACACGGCACGTATTGTGAGGAAGTTCCTGTCTCTGTAGCCCTTACCACCGGCAGCTTGGACCCTGTGCCCGTTGCTGGTGGGATCCCACGGTTTTTTTATATTTTTAAATGTATTTATTTTTATAAGTGATATATTTAAAAATGTAATTTAAATTTGAGAAGTGATAAATAAATGAATAATAATAATAAAAAGTCCCTAAAGCGAATAAAAGGTGGGAGAGGGTTAATTGACATATCTTGGCTATGGGAATAACAGCTTAGTGGTCTTAGATCATTCTTTTACAAAAAAGCAACCACAAGCGATTTACACAGAGCAATTATTAACACCGATTTAAAATTCACGCCCCTTAACTTGGCAGGAATGCTCAATGAACTACAAGCTCTTAATCAACCCGCTGATATAGAGAGAATAAAGATGGAGAAATGGAGCGGAAAAACACTACATGGGCGTCACCCGCATGACTTACAACAGCCGCATATAGACTCTCATGCTTCAAATAGATGGCTTACGACAGGATATTTATTCCCAGAGACTGAAGGGTTTCTCATAGCAATCCAAGATCAAGTTGTTAACACCAAGAACTACAGAAAACACATTATTAAGGACACAAACATAACAGATGACAAATGCCGAAAATGCCACCGCCAACCTGAGACCATACAGCATATCACAGGAGCATGCGCCACACTTACACAAACAGATTATACACACAGTCATAACCAGATAGTCAATATTGTACACCAGAAATTAGGCATTATGTATAAACTGATTCAAGACACACGCACACCATATTATAAATATAACCCTTCTCCCGTGCTAGAGAATACTAACTATAAAATGTATTGTGATCGTGCTATACTCACCGATACAACGATACACTACAATAGGCCAGACATCACTATACACAATAAATTAGATAATACAGTTCATATAATCGATATTGCAGTCCCAAATACACATAATCTCTTAAAAACAATCACAGAAAAAAATAAAAAATATACAGAGCTAAAGGAGGAAATAGGCAGACTTTGGAAAGTAAATAAAGTTTATATTGTACCTATAGTTATATCTACCACCGGAGTTGTCCCAAGACACCTACATCACAGTATAAAGTTACTCAATTTATCTCCAAATATTTACATAAATATACAAAAAGCTGCTATTTTAAATACATGCAGAATAGTGCGGAAGTTTATGCAGGGAGAAGAAACTGAAACACAAATTATCGATAACCCCACAACTATTAATTAAATGATAATTACTTGGTGCAAACCCGTAATTGTTATTAAATACCGGTTACTAAACCGAGAAGAGAAACAAAACCAAATAATAATAATAAACTTTATTTGCGAATATGGGTAGGTACAATGGTAAAGATGTTACATAAAATAAACGATTCTCCATACTCCACCTTGTGGCATGCAAATATTTGAAAATAAGCTTTTTTTTTGAAATTACAATTTTTGTGAAATATTTTAAAATATATATATTGTGAATCTTCACAAAATATAATATTTTGTGAAGATCATGATAATCTTTATAATGATCTTCACAAAATAAAAAGAAAATGTCAAGAATTATGATTTTACGAAAACAATGAATATAATGTCAATGAGAAAACCTCTTAGGTCAAATTTAGTTTTGGTCAAGTTATTATAAAAAGGTACATAAAATTAAATTATATCAAAAAACCATGTCAAATAATATCACCATTGGAATAACATTGTACTTTAATTATAATATATATTTGTCTTCTAAGTATTCCTTAACACTGTAATACACTTTTTGCAGTAATATATTCTTTAGTTTTGCCTTGAACTCATTTATGTTGTCTAATTTACAAATACTAGCAGGGAGTTTGTTGTAAATCCTTGATGACATACAAAATAAGCTTCTATTAAGAAGCGATGTTTTGTTAGGCACAGTTTTTATTTTATATCCATGGCGTCGACCACTTAAATGAGTAAATAGGTGCATATTTTTCTTTACAAATATAGCTACCTCCAATATATAGATACATGGAAGAGTCAGTATATTAAGTTTTTTGAAATTTGGTTTACAGCTGTCAGTACTCTTAAGTCTATAAATAGCTCTAATGCATTGCTTTTGAGCTTTAAAAACATACTCCCAATAGGTAGAGTTTCCCCAAAAGATGATACCATAACGCATTAATGATTCTGCATTTGCATGATATGCTGTTACAACTGTAGAAGTATTAACAGTTTTTGATAGCATGTAGAGAGCATACGAGCTTCTACCAAGCTTCAAGCATAAATTTTCTATATGTTTCTTCCAATTCAAGTTGCAATCAAGATCTAGGCCAAGGAATCTCGCAAAGTCAACCTCTTTTATTTGTGTACCTGAATATTCGATCTCCAAATCTATAGCCGGTCTAGCTCTGTTTCTGAATAACATTAAGCTGGATTTTTCCAGATTCATTATTAGGTTATTGGCTGTTAACCAATCAACTATATTTGTTAGATTTTCTGTTATACTGCGTTTTAAGTTGTCATGATTTTTGTCCGAAAATATGACAGTGCTATCATCAGCGAAAAGTATCATGGGAGTGGCAACAGCTCCTGGGAAATCGTTTATATAAAGAAGAAACAACAGAGGTCCCAGGACGCTACCCTGAGGAACACCATATTTAATAGTTCTGTATCCAGATAAAAAGGACAGTTCTTTTTTCTCCATTTTACACATTGTAGTTATCATAGTTGCTTGTTGTCTAAGGCTCAGATACGAAATTATCAGATCTAAGGCGTTGCCCCTTATGCCACTATTATATAACTTGCCCTTAAGAATTTCATGGTCCACACAATCGAATGCTTTTGTAAGATCCATGAATAAGACGCAGACAGGTGTATTGCGATCGACATTAAACATTACTTTTCTAAGCAATTCATAAATAGCTTTGTTCATCGATAAATTTTTCCTAAATCCTGTTTGCGCATCCTTAATAATGTGATATTTTTCCATAAAGGTATATAAAATACCATGAATTATTTTTTCCAGTACCTTACATAAAACAGGTATAAGAGCTATGGGCCTGTAGCATGTCATGTTCTTATCTAGCTTTTTAAAGAGTGGTTTTATAATTGTTGTTTTTAGTCTTGACGGAAATACGCCGTCACATATGCACAAATTAAATATATGACAAAGAATTGGCGAAATAACCTGGCTCACATATTTAATTACTTTGGTCGCTATTTCATCGTAGCCAGTACTACTCGTGTTCCTGAGTGATTTTATGATTCTTTGAATGTCATCTGGTGTGGTAGGCTGAATAAATATTGAATTACAATTAGTGTCTGTGGATTTATAATTAGATGTCAATTTATTATTGCAAGAAAATTTTAAGATACATTGTTTATTACTGGATGTCAAATTATTATTAACCGTCAACTTTTTATTATGAATCAAGGTTTCAATTTGATTAATATAAAAATCATTAAAACTATGTGCAATTGCTCTTGGATCAGTAATTAATTCCCCATTTGCATAAATCTGTGTGATATAACCTTTTGGTATATTAAACTTATTTTTATTAATTACGTTCCAGGTTGCTCTGGTCTTATTCTGGCTACTTGAAATATAATAATCATTTTGTGACTTCTTAGTAAGTCTGATAATTTTGTTTAGTTTACTAGAGTAAGTTTTAAATTTAATTTTGTCATTGACACACTTCGTTCTTCTATATTTCATAAGTAAGCTGCGTTTTCGTTTAGAACATAGTTTGATACCTTTGCTTATCCATTTTTGTTTTTGATATATAGACTTCTTATATTTGACTATGGGGAAGCACAACTTATAAAAGAGAACAAACAAGTCATGAAAATAATTAAAAGCTTTTTCCGGGTCGTTGCTATTATACACACTACTAAATGAAATACAACTAATATATTCTTTGAACTTTTCTAAATTTTCCTCACTATAATCTCTTCTTTCTACATACCAATGATTAATTGTGGAAAAGGCTTTTACAGGACAGGTCAGCAACTGTGCTGTATGATCTGAGGGAGCTAGATCAATGATGTTACCTTTGGACCCTTTAACATTGTGTATGATGTGATCTATGCAGGTTTGGCTAGACAAACGTGTTGGCGACTCTATAGCTAATCTGAGATTGTATTGGGCTAAAATAAACTTATATTGTGTCGTCAATTTATTCTTTTTTAAAATATTAATATTCAGGTCACCACAAATAATAATTATTTTATTTCCACGGCAAAAGTTTTGTAACAAAACGTTAAATTTACAAAAAAAGGTTTCAATGTCATTGAGATTATAGCTGGGAGGTCTGTACACACATATTACCAGGATGTTGTGGTCGATAAGTTCTATGGCACTGCATTCTAGTATGTTAAGAATTTCATAATTTTTAATTTCCTCAACCATTTTAAATTTGTGCTTATTTTGCACAAGTATACAAGAGCCACCATTTCTATTTTTTCTCACACATGCGGCTCCCAGGGAAAACGACTCTAAACATAACTGAGATGTATCTTGTTGTATCATGTTGTGTTCGGTTACACAAATAATGTCAACATTAATGTTTTTTTGTAAGAGTGTATTGAGACTCACACAAAGTAAATCGACTTTACTCAAGAGTCCGTTTATATTCTGGTGAAGCACATTGATTGAGTTATGGACGAAGAAAATTACTAATACTATTTGCCTTGTGAGTATCAGCCAGCTCATCTATAATAACGTTACTATTTGGTAAAGATTCATTTGACTTGCTTATATACTCAAAGTCATTCGTTTGGGTGGCTTTTTCTATTAGTACTTTTTTTTTATTTGTCAATGAAGCTTGAAAAGCAGTGAATCGGAGATAATTATACTTAAATAATATTTCTCGTAGCAAAATCTGCGATATATGGCGAGGAAATAATCTGCGATATGGTATCATTGTGGAAAAACCCATGTCAATGTACTTTGCATGTTGAAATTTGGAACATAATAACTTAATTTCATAGTTTAATTTCTTTTCATTCAGGAATCTATTGTAAGGAATTTCGCAAAATAGAACATTCGTATTTCTAGAAGAGCACAGAAAGTGACTTATAAATATACTAAAGATGCTCGGAGATCGATCGTTTATACCACCAACTACTATAGCGTAATCTTGTTTCGTTAGACTGTTCAGTTGTGGACCTTCGGACATCAAAACATCTTGCAATGTAGCTCCTGGCTTCCAGAAACAGGTGACTTGAAACCGTTCGCCAATTAAGACCTGCAGTGTGTGTTGTAAGTGGCGTCCTTGGTCATCAGCAATAATTACAACTTTCTTTTTAGTTTCTATGCACGTATCGGGAGTTTTAATTTTCAGTAATGTTTGTTTAGGTGAATCTAATATTGTTTGTTTCTGTACACATTTATTCGAATCTCTAATCGTCAGAGAAGGTGTAATTTGTGTAGCTGTATTTAAACTCCCTAAGCTGTTCTTACTATCTGTATCATGCTCATCGAAGTGAGGATTTAAAAGCTCATTTGGTGACTCAATGTTTATTATATTCTGGGCCGCTGTATTTGAATCATTTGTACACTGGATGTCGGTTTTGCGTATTGCAGTCATATTTTTTGCAGGCGTTAAAAATGTACTTCGTTTTCCTTTTCCTTTCTTAATACTACTTAACTTAGGCGTACAGTCCTCGAAAGTGATCTTTTTGAATGTCTCGGTGACTTTCAGACTTTTGTCTAGTTCGGACTTTAATCTGAGGTTCTCAATATTCAAATTTTCAATTTCGGTGTGAGCACTTGCCAATTGGTTATTGAGCTCATTAATTTTTTCATTAAGTTCTTGAACCATTTGGCAGTCAATAAACGAGGAGTTAGGTAAACTCATCATGGTGGTGTCGAATAAGGAAGAATCCGATTTTGATATTTCATCTAGTGAACTGGATCGCTGGGGTTTACGCGTTCGTTGAGTGATATTTTCTTGTTCGTCCATAGTAACTTTATCTGACGTATTACTTGCCGTAGTTTGTGGTTCTAAATAATAGATGGCAGAAGTAGTAAAATCTTGTGCTTAATACCGTTGGTTATTACTGGAACGCGCCCAATGTTAAGTTTTAATATGTTGGTAAGACTGACAGATGTGTTGATTTTATAATCTGTTCCGTTGCTGTCAAAAACAGTTGTTTATTTTTGAGTTTCTTGCATGTGTGTGTTGTGTTTTAAGTAGGTATCAGCTGACAAAATTTGAAATATACTTATGTGTGAGTGAATTTCAAAATGGTAATGACTGTGCAGGATGTTATTTTGTTGTGTAACTCACGAATAGTCCAGACATCGGCAAAAACTTTCCATGTAGTATTGTAGGTTATGTTGTTTACAACTATTAACACTATGGAGACTTATTTTGAGCACTATTTCTCACAGTAAGTTATTTTAAAAGTACTAGTACGATCCAGAATTGTTTACTTGGCTAGGGTTGCCATATGACCTATGATGTATGTGATTGATTCAGAGTGTTCACACATGATACAATATTATTAAGCGGGTCTTAGTCGCGATAATTTATTTATTTCAAGGCATAAATACCTCTGTTATTCTCCTACGTTTCTACCGGCTTGCAACGGTTGTGGTCGCGGAGGGACTGATGTCAGCTCAGCGCCGTCCTTGTGAAGCGCGGGTTTCGGCAGCTACCCTCACTTGTTTTGTATTTTTGATATTTTTAGTTCTATCCGCACTGTCGGTACTTCGACACACTACACTTATGACGTCTACACACTGATGAGTTGTGTTACTGCGGCGTTGTTTGCGTTTGTTGATAGCTGGGTTCCAAGTGGTCGATAGTCTGTATCTGTCCTCCCGGTTGAAATTTCTATATTTTTGATTTCAACCGCTTCACGTACTATCCTGGAGTAATAGTGACGATCGGTGGATAAGACTTGTGGTTGATGTAATTCTATCCAGTGGTTTGGTCCAGATTCCAGCAAATGCTCAGCTATGGTTTGACGACCGGTTGGCGCAGCGGGAGTGTAAGCGACTGCTACGCCGAAGGTCGCGCGTTCGATTCCCGCTCAAGTCAAACATTTGTGTGCATGAACATGGGTGTTTGTCTTGGTCTGGGTGTTTCTATGTATAATATGTATGTATTTACAAAAAAAAAGTATATATGTATGTTTATCCATTATCTAGTACCCATAGTACAAGCTTCTGCTTAGTTTGGGACTAGATGGTGTTGTGTGAATGTGGTAGAATATTATTATATATTATATTATTATACTTTATTCACACAACGTCATAATTTATGTGAAAAATTCAAATTCAAATTCAAATATGGCAGATTTATTAATTTATCGATTTTTGACAGCTGTGATATGTTCTTTGACCCTTTCAGCGATCGTTCGTTTGGTCTGTCCGATATATGAACTACCACAACTGCAATCAACCTTGTAGACGCCTGGTGTTTGTAGAGGAATTACGTCCTTTGGGGTACGCAGATTGTGTGCTACCTTGGAGAGGGGACTATATACAGTCTTGATGGAGTATTTCTGTAGTACTGTTCCAACTTTGTCCGTCACTCCCTTGATATAAGGCATGTAAGCCGGCACTCTACTTACTTCAGATTTGCGGTCCTTCCTCTTCCGACGGTGTATCTCCTTTTTGTATCCGTTGCGCCTTAGTACCTCCTGAACATGTGACAATTCACTGTTTAAGTGTTCAGGGTCACAGAGGTCATAGGCTCTGTTCACTAACGAGGTCATGTATGGAGTTCAATCTGTCTGCGAATCGTTCTATGTCTTGCTTGTTGCCCTTCATGATGCAGAATACATCGTCGACATACCTCTTCCATAGCTTTACATTTGAAGCCTGCATGTCTATGGATTCTTCGAAATGTTCCATCCAGATATTGGCCATCACCAGTGCTACTGGGCTACCCATTGCCACTCCGTCGATCTGGAGGTAATGTTGTCCACGATATATGAAGTAGTTACCCTCCAAGCAATTCTTCAATAGAACGGCGTATTCGTTAGACAGACCGCTATCCCTTAATTTTCTCTCAACGACCTCAAGGCAATCCTGAACTGGAACATTGGTGAATAGTGACTCCACGTCAAAACTTACCATCACTTCATCTGGTTCCTTTGTCACGCTCTTGATGATGTCGATAAAATGGCGAGAGTCCTTCACGAAAGATGCCGTCTTTCCTACTAACGGTTGCAGTACCTTGCTGATGTGTTTCGCCAAACCATATGTCGGTGAATTTATTTGACTCACTATCGGCCGCAATGGTACATTTGTCTTTTGGACTTTAGGCAAACCGTAAATCTTGGGCGGCTGCACGATTTGGGGTTTGTGTAGACGTTCAAAGTCATCTTCCGCGAAAACGTTTCTATGGTCCTTTATCAAAGCTCGAATGCGTTTCGTTACTCTGGCTGTCGGGTTATAAGACACAGGTTTATATATTAGTGCGTCACTTAACAAATTCCGTATTTTGCTGTCATAGTCACAAGAATTCATCACCACAGTGGCATTCCCCTTGTCGGCCTTCAGCACTAAAATATTCGTGTTATCACGCAGCGTTCTTAATGCCTGACGCTCTTCTGTGGAGACATTGGGTTTCGGCGGCTTTGACTTACGTAAAATAACGGTATCATCCTGTCTAAGTGTATCCGCATCGTTAGACGGTAACTTGTTGCGCGTAATAACCTCCTCGATGCTGCTTATGACATTCTCGTACGGAATTCGTTTAGGTGTTAACGCATAATTTAACCCTTTAGCTAGCACGCTTTGTGTTGCATTATCAATAATATGATCCGATAAATTAATTACCGTTTGTTGTTCGGTGGGGTGTACCTTTTTGCCGGCTTGCCTCTCACGACAGTTTATTAATTTATCATATTTTTTGTTGTGCCGTCTTGTACGTAGATCGTAAATGCGACTAGCTTGTTTGCAAGTAACACGATCGCACAAACTAAAATCACTTCTTGATAACACGTCACTACACTCCGTATGAACTTTGTATAGGTCACACTGCACACTATTTAACTCGTACCGACAGTTGCGAATTAATTGTCTCAAAAGACGAACACTGGCATTACGTAGAATGCTTTCGGAGTTCGGAATGTCCCTGCGTGGCTTAATATGCACCTCCATGGGTACCACTTCACTATCTCGACATCTCGTCAAAAAACACAGTGATGTTTCAAGACATACCCGCTTGATCCGAAGGCATTCTAGATGTTTTATTTTTATTACACTTTCCGGCCCGTAGCGGTTTGCAATAATCGATTTTAAACATTTGCGATTTGTATACATCATACAATATTATTAAGCGGGTCTTAGTCGCGATAATTTATTTATTTCAAGGCATAAATACCTCTGTTATTCTCCTACGTTTCTACCGGCTTGCAACGGTTGTGGTCACGGAGAGACTGATGTCAGCTCAGCGCCGTCCTTGTGAAGCGCGGGTTTCGGCAGCTACCCTCACTTGTTCTGTATTTTTGATATTTTTAGTTTTATCCGCACTGTCGGTACTTCGACACACTACACTTATGACGTCTACACACTGATGAGTTGTGTTACTGCGGCGTTGTTTGCATTTGTTGATAACTGGGTTCCAAGTGGTCGATAGTCTGTATCCGTCCTCCCGGTTGAAATTTCTATATTTTTGATTTCAACCGCTTCACGTACTATCCTGGAGTAAACCCCAAAGGACGTAATTCCTCTACAAACACCAGGCGTCTACAAGGTTGATTGCAGTTGTGGACAGTGCGGATAGAACTAAAAATATCAAAAATACAAAACAAGTGAGGGTAGCTGCCGAAACCCGCGCTTCACAAGGACGGCGCTGAGCTGACATCAGTCCCTCCGCGACCACAACCGTTGCAAGCCGGTAGAAACGTAGGAGAATAACAGAGGTATTTATGCCTTGAAATAAATAAATTATCGCGACTAAGACCCGCTTAATAATATTGTATGATGTATACAAATCGCGAAAGTTTAAAATCGAATATTGTTCACACATGAACATGCCATTTTAGCGATATAATCCTACGTGAGTATTTACCGCAACACAGATTATTCTGTGATTTATATTAAATTAAGAAAAATCACGTACTCACGTAAGGCATATACCGCTGAGATCATGCTGAGATGGCACCTTTCACACACAGCACACACCCATAAAGTTGTGTGTGTACATAGGAAGAGTTTAGTACTAGTAGCTACTACAAAGGAACCAGGACGCAGCCAAGGATGACTCCATAGAATTATACCAACTGGAGTTGCCTGTTCCTCGGAGAGGCCACAGAGCAAGTGAGTTGCAACATATCATCAAAATAGGTTCATATAAAACTACACTAAAGGAGAAATACCAAATACGGCCTGTAGCAGCCAGAAAGTTGTGAATCGTTGAAATTAAATATATAATTTTTAAAATTTATCCATCGTTTTCGTTTCTTGATAGAACTTCGGTGAAAGATTTTAGTTTTTAAAGATTATTGTTTTGAATAGGCTATGGTAATAGCGGATGAATGTCTTATGTTGCTAGCATTAAATATAAAATGAAGTATGGTAGGCAGAAATTGTTTTAAGGAAATACTATTTTTATTATTATATTAGAAAACAATATCTTGTATTTATTTTATACATATATTTGTAAAAAGATTAAAGAAATATATATTTTTTATATATTCCATAATTATTAATCGGTAAAAATCGTTTTGTTTTTAATCGATAGTATAAATATTTTTTCAAACTATTTGCAACACATTTTTTATCTGTTATGTCATTCGTGTTGCTACTGCGCATCGTGAATATTTTGCTGTGATTTATTGGTGTTTTCGTACGGTTTTAATTTTAATGTAATTGAATATAAATTCAATAATAATGATCACTACCTTCTACACATGCTAAGAATATGCAGCGGTGTTTGTGATTATAGTTAGTTTTTTCGGACAAGTATAGTACGAGGTTCCCTAGTACACAGGTGATTATTCATTATTATTGGCCTCTCTTTATGTAGTTTTTGTTCTATATGACACAAAGACATACCCTTATTTACGTCTAGGTATTATATTTTTGTTAAAATTCAATTTGGAGGTATATTTAGTTGTGGAATAATTTCCATTTCAAATATCGGATATCTTATTTCTACCAAGAGTTATTTAAAAAAGAATTATACAGGGTAATAGAGTAGTAATTTATCTTCAAAACACACATGGTTTCGTGTTTGTTCTTGCCAGGCCCATAATGTATGGCCAAATGGTACATCTCCTTTAAGAGCAACATCTTTGCTTAGTTATGAGACATAAATTATTAGGCTCTTTGTATTCCTTTTAAAATAAAATATTAATAAGTGTTTAATAAACCACATTAAAATACATTGTAATCTTTAAAAAATGTGTAATTATTGCTGTGAAAATATATACTTAGATAAAAAAAATTCAATAACAAAAAAAATTAATACTCTGTTATCTTTCTCTCCAACTTACATTAAAATCGATAATTTAAAACGCATTTTCTTGGAACGTTGATTCAATTATAATTTGAATAATTCAGCAAAATTAAAAAAGTCCCTAGATTACCTAGTAATTTAAATTAAAAAATTGATATAACAAGATTGAATGTCTTGTTGGATCTGTGGCAAAAGTTGATCGCTTACTGTCCATAGCGAGGAATCATAGTCAAATTCCGGTTGTTTGAAGAGATATACTTTAACATGTTAGATAATAAACTATGGATTTTTCTAGGTTATTCTTGCATTAACTTTCAGAACAAGGCCGGATAAGGGCTTATAGTCTGGTAAGATCATGTGTGCCAAAAAAGAGTGAAATAATATATTTTGTTAGTTTAATAATATTTTATTAAATTTATTAGAATTATACTTGATAACTAGCCAACATTGTCACCAATCTTTGTTTTTAGTAACTGTCCTGATTTTGATTGTATTGGTATGTAATAACCATGCTACTATCCTATACTATTTAAAAATAATTAAAAGTTTATTACACTTTATGTGATTTAAGGCACTATCAAGTTCTCAATAACTGCTACATGTCGCGATTTTTTTATAATACGTATTTATAATAATGGCAACTTTTTTTGCCGAAATAAAGTAATGCCATACTAAAAGAAAATAAATGTTGCATCACAATAAAATAGCTGTCATATATTTTGGTATATTGATAAATACATAATGCAAAATGAATGTGTTGAGCTTATGAATACACATAACTTTGATACTGTAACACACCTTGCTTTTACCTACAAAACTACAATACTACAAGACCTAAGAAAATATCTGAAAACCAGCAGGACAAACTCGGGTAGGTTTATTTTTTATTTTTGTAAAAAAAGTCGTTTCCAATCTGCAAAAATCGCCATTATATGTGTCAACTAGCTGACCCAGCGAACTCCGTATCGCCTTTTTAAGACTTTTTTCTAGTTCCTTTTTTTCCAACTACTTTTACAGGAAATTCGTAACAAAGTTATCAAAGAGTTTATAGAGGGGTAAAAACAAACGAACATTGATTTTTATATAAATAATGTATAGAATTTTCCCATCCGCCACCTTTGATTTTCCATGCGCCATCTTCGATTTCCCATTTGCCATCTTTGATCACAAAATAGATGTTGTATTTGCATTCCTCATAGCTCAAAACACCGGAGAGGATACCCATATTGACTTAAAAAAACTTTTTATCCACCATCTTTGATTTCCCATCCGCCATCTTGTTGTATTTGGATTCGCCATTCCTTAAAACATCGGAGACAATAACCATATTGATTTTTTAAAGCTTTCCCATCCGCCATCTTTGATTTCCCATCCGCCATCTTTGATCACGAAGTAGATGTTGGATTTGGATTCCCCATCCCTTTAAATATTGGAGACGATACCCATATTGATTTAAAAAAAATCCCATCCGCCATCTTTGATCACGAAATAGATGGTGTTTTTGAATTCCCCATTCCTTAAAATATCAGAGACGATACCCATATCGACTTTAAAAAAAAATCCCGTACGCCATATTTGATTTCCTATCCGCCATCTTTGATCACGAAATAGATGTTGTATTTGGATTCACAATCCCTTAAATCATCAGAGACGATACCCATATTGATTTTTTTAATTTTCCCATCCGCCATCTTTGATTTCCCATCCGCCATCTTTAATCACAAAATAGATGTTTTATTTGGATTCCCCATCCCTTTATACATCGGAGACGATACCTATATTGATTTAAAAAAAAAAACTCATCCACCATCTTTGATCACGAAATATATGTTGTATTTGGATTCACCACTCATTAAATCATCAGAGATGATACCCATATTGCTTTTTTAAATTTTTCCCATCCGCCATCTTTGATTTCCCATCCACCATTTTGAATTATGAAACAGATGTTGTATTTGGATTCGCCATCCCTTTTAACATCGCAGACGATACCAATATTGATTTTTTTAAATTTTCCCATCCGCCATCTTTGATTTCCCGTCGGCCATCTTTGATTACGAAATAGATGTTGTATTTCGATTCCCCACCCCTTAAAATATCGAAGGCGATATCCATATTGATTTTGAAAAAAAAACACATCCGCCATCTTTGATTTTCCGTCCGCCATCTTGGATCACAAAATAAATTTCATATTATTAATCATCGTCCCGAAATCTCGAAAACGATACCCATATAGATTGTATCCTATTCGTTTAGCCTTTTTTTGCCTTTGACCCAACCCTCCCCCTTCTCGTTTGACCATTTTATTATTTTTGTATGGCCCCTAAAAGTTGTGGCGTAATTTTATATAGCCTATAGCCTTTCGGAATAATTGGACTATCATAGGCAATAACAATTTTTAAAATTCGACTGCTAGTTCCTGAGATTAGCCAACATTTTCTTTTAGCCTTTTTAGCCTTTTGCCCGGCCCCAAAGAGTCAAAGCGTTATGTTATATAGCCTATAGCCTTCCGGAGTAACTGGGCTATGGTATACAAGAATAATTTTTCAGATCCGACCGGTAGTTCCTGAGATTAGCGCGTTCAAACAAACAAACAAACAAACAAACTCTTCCGCTTTATTATATTAGTATAGATGGCAATAAATTTAGAATGAAATAAAAAAGTATTGGGGTGTAAAAGCCGACCGTGTCCACGGAGTGAATTTATCCGCGTGTATTGTCCCTTTACTGAAAAACACCGTATCCCATTTATTTATTTTTTGTAATTATTGGTCGTAAAAGTTTTGTGCGTCAAATTCAAAAATTGTTTTGGCGAAAGGTAGTTGTTTTTTATTGCCCCTTGGGCTAGTTCGTTAGATGGCAGACACACATATTTATTAAATATTATATAGTCCTAGCTAGATTTTTTACATTTTTCTATCAATATTATTCTGAAGATTGTAAGTTCTATAACATTTTTGTATTTATATTTCTGAAATACGATAACGTGAACCAATTTTGTTCAATAAAAATAACTTTATAAGTGTGTTTCTGTGTCAATAAAGTTAATCAAAAATACATTCCTTGTAGTTCCAACTAAAAACAAGATTCCAACACCCGGGATCTCCACCTTGTCGTAGTGGGGGGGGGGGGGCTCAGTAACCGTGGCTTGGACACCCGCAGTGAAGCTAAGAGAGATCCGAGGCATGGACGTTCTGCGTGGGCTTGGAGGGGCCTGCGCAGGATGCATCCAAAGGTGCGGGTGCGGGGGACAGTTCTGTCTGTCCCTCGCAGTTGGGCGCGGTCGCGGGAGGAGAGGCGTGTTTGTGTTGCGTTGCCGTGCACCTTATCTCCCGCAATCGGGGACGCACCGTTGTTTTGCGTCGCGGTGGGGCCGCAGAGGATGAGGACATGCGGTGTTGCCAGGTTGCCGTCCTCCCTATCCTCTGCGGTCGCTAGGTGTTTTGACGGCGGAGCCCAACACCTTTATCCGCCGCTAAGGGGTTTTCGTACCCGTCGAGGAGTAGTGTAGCGACCATCTACATAACACCTGCCCAACGCCATCTAGCCAATGACGATAGAACTACCTCGACACTCACCACCTAACAACGCGGGAAAAATTCAAACGATCCTTAACCGCGCTAGCATCTTTCGCGCGCTTCGACGCATATATACAACTTCCAAAGTATGTCCGTCGGCCTGCAGGCCACCAAGCACGATCACCCAGCTTGATTAGAGACTCCTCCCTCTAGTTGGAGGAACACCACACCTTTCTTCCTCCACATTGGTAACCCCTACGTGATCTGAAGCAACCTTCACCGGTCAGAGTACCAGCTGCTCCCGACGCGATCTGAAGCAACCCTCATCGGTCAGATTACCAGCAGCACCCGACGTGATCTGAAGAAGCCCTCACTGGGCAGATCCGCAACAGCAGCATCGTCGTCATCTCCACCTCGCCTCACTCCACACTTCACCTGATGGTCAGCAGTCAAGTCGCCGCCAGCCAGCATTTTCGGCCAGGGTTCATCCGTAAGCCATGCAGACTTGCATGCCTGGTCCTCCCTGCAGCCTCTCCAGCGCCACGGCACACCTCACTGCACACACGGTCCTCGTTAGCAGCGCACATCGTTCCCGTCCACGCAACCTGTTTCCAGTAATATGTATGGCAGAAACGCCTAAACGCACGGAAATTTGTCCTACTTGCCACAAGGTCCGTATAGTACACTACTCCAGAAGTTACCTCTAATTCGTTAAGCATGATATTACGTTCCATTTGCCAAAGACTACACTCCCATTGAATGTGATTAGCAGATTGTTGGTGTACAATTGTAGCCAGATGTTGAACATTGGCATACCGGTGAATCAACTAGCTTAAAGGAATACAACTTGCTCTTAAAGTTACCATGACCTGTAAGAATTTGGGCTACACAGTGATCCACCTCCAACCAGTTCCTCGCCAGTCGCTCTCGGACGCATGGAAAGAACTGGTAGAGGTGACGGCCCTTAGTTGATGTGTTCCAGCGACATTGCCATTCATCAAGAAGATCGCCATAGACTGTGGATTGACGGTTCAACAATCTAGCAATCTTATGTCTATCGCGCGGAGCTAGAAAAGGACAATGGCAGATCTCCATACATCAAAATGTCTGAAATTAAATTGAAGCGTACAGTAATAAAAAATATATAAAAAAATTTGGCATAAGTAAAAGAGTCTATAAATGATTCTATTTTCACTCAGGAAAGGTGGAAAAAGAAGATATCGGTGTTTGAATTTTTAGTTAAGAATGAACAATGTAGGTAAAAGGAAGGTTATAGTATGAAAGTTAAACAATGTAGGTAGGTACGTTTGAATTATCAATTGACATATGTCAGATTGACATCAAAACGCGGAAGTATTTTGTAGCATCTAACTGTCACAGCCAAAGACAAAAGCAGAGCTGCACATTTTAAATCGATTTTATGTGAAATGATACAACATTAAAACGATGCTGTGACGTTTTTATTTGACTTAAACGTTGTTTAGCTTCAAAAATATTAGCTCATTGATATAATGTTGATAAAGTATTAAATAACTTCATTTTAAATCAAACCAACTCTATAAAGGTCGATCGTATCGATTACTTATTTAATAATCGATACGGATATAGCACTCACGTCTATTCCTGTCACACCATTGTCTATGGCAACAATAAAATAATAAAGTATTCGTAATCAATTGCAATGCTTTTTATCATCATAAAATACTCCAGCTTTAACGAGACAAAGTGAAAATATAAAAAATCGTAGAAAAAAAAACAATTTGTTTTGTCCATATGAAGTTTAAGGTCGCCACAACAAACCCAGACCAAATTCTGCCATTGTTCTTTAGATCCATGTTATCTCGTGTCACTTAATACATTGCTGCTCGTCTTTGTGCTTAAAGATCGACTGGAAATACACCTGCCAGTACTGGCAAAGCTTCAGTACTAACTGTCCTATAAGCCTTGCACAAAAATATCAATGCGAGTCGTTGACTTTGTAGTAGAGGGCCTATTGCCTATTTCCGTTTACCAGGCAAAATACCAGACAAAACAGTAAGTACGTACATAAGATCCTAACATTAAGTAGATTTAATTTAATAAAAACAACATTTATATATATTTCTAATAACCTAAGGTTATCAATTTACGAACATTTATATACCTAGTATTTCCCTTTCTTACCTTTGCTCTAAATAAAATAAATGGTGTCAATTTGTAGTTGAAATTTTATATAAGTACCTGCTTATATCAAATCTTATACCATTACTTACTACATAAATCATTGTTTGTCCTTCTGCAATAAAAAAACAACAAGTTTTCATTTGTTGTTTTTTTTTTAAAGACAACTCCCGCATTAGGTCTAAATCCAATGAACACCCAGACTTGAAACAACAATTTTTGAATTACTCAAAGTGTTGCCTTGTGTGGGAATCGAACCCACAATACTCGGCGCAGTGTCAAGCGGTGAGTCGGCCGCTTAAACCATTACGCCAACCGTGCAGTCAAGTTTTGTGCCTTTAACACCCACCATCCACTGCACAATAACTTTGTGGTTTCGGCATTTCTATAAGAAAACGTGCCGTGCGTGCACGCTGCCGGGCGCGCGGCGGCTCTTTGTCGTTTGGACTGACAGCGATACACGGAATGGAAGGTATTTATGGCGCGAATTACAGCCAGTGACAGGGGCCTGATATGGGGACGTTGTCCAATAGCATTGGGTTGTCATAGTAATTAATGTTTAAACAAATATTCGTATAAGTACGTATTTTGACGATAATTTGTAAAACACCTACTCATTTATCTATTCATTAGTGCACAGTGAACATAGACCAGTAATATTAACACTCACTATTGTTATTTGCCTACTATGAGCATTGTAAGAATGAGTAATTATTAATATAATAATATTAATATTATAATAATTATATTATATTCGACCACATTCACACAACACCATCTAGTCCCACAAACTAAGCAGAGTTTGTACTATGGATACTAGATAATGGATAAACATACATATATACTTTTTTTGTAAATGCATACATATTATACTAGACGGCGCCAGCGGCTTCACCCGCGTTAATAATAAATATAAACCTTTCTCTTGAATCATTCTATATATTAAAAAAACCGCATTAAAATCCATTGCGTAGTTTATTAGATTAATAGATTTTTATTATCTTCTTAATATATAAAATTCTTGCGTTACTGACTGACTGACAGACAAGCTACAGCCAAAACTATTGGGCGCAAGAAGCTGAAATTTGGCATGTATATTCCTTGGGGACCGTAGGGGTGCAGTAAGAAGAGATTTCCCGAAATACCCACGGGATCGGTCAAAACAGATAAATAAAAAAAATGTGCAGGCGTAGCTGCTGGCGTCCTCTAGTTAGATTTAAGCATACATAGGGACAGACAGACAGAAGTCAGACTTCGTTTTATACTATGTAGTGATGTATGGTTGTGATGGATCGGGTTCGAATCCACGGCGCGCACCAATGACTTTTCGAAGTTAAGTGCGTATTAAATTGTTAATTATCGCTTGCCCCGCGCCATGGCGAGCACGTTAAACCGTCGGTCCCGGCTTTCATGAAGATCTTTGACAGCCGTTACGGGGAGTAAGTACCCGCAAAAAAACTGATACTGGTCTAAACCATGGAATATCGCTATGCCTTTGGGTTGTGGAGGTCACTATCCCTTTGGGTTGCGGAGGTCACTCTCTATGTGGAAAAGTTGATATTCTGTAATATCTGGTTCGACCAGTAAGCGAACCTCGGGCTCTAAGGCGTGTAAGTCTTGGATGCAACCGGGATAACGCTAGGGCGATGATGATTCATTTATATTCGTTATTTTCCTATTTTATTCATTATCATTTAAATGTTTAAAAATACTTTATTTTTTATTTTGTATAGTTACTCAATTATGTTTTGTACTATAATATAACCATAATGTTAAAATAACTTACAAGTATAAAATGAAAATATAGGTTAATTAATAATAATAAATTGTTCTTTTATTTATATATGCCACGGATTTAAGTACAAAAAAAGGATTTTAATCAAATATTGAATATTTAAGGTACACATTGGCATCAGTTCCATGTGTGTTGGTATATGGTGACGGAGCCCATACATTTTTGCCTATAGTCCTTCAACAGAATATCAGCTTTTCTACAGAGCAACTGTCGTCTGACCTCCGCAACCCAAAGGAATAGTCATATTCCATGGTTTAGACTAGTATCAGTTTATTTAAGGGTACTGATTCCCCGTAACGACGGTCAAAGATCTTCGTGACAGCTGGGACCGATGGTTTAACGCGCTCTCCGAGGCACGGAGCAAGCGTAGCAGTCGCGTAGCCTCTGCATAGCAGTCTGTTGGTATATCCTCTCGGCTATAGCTGCCTAAAGCTCCTACATGTTTAAGTTTAAATTAGTATTACCCTTGCGAAACCAAAGCAGATCGCTAGTGTAAATAATAATAAAATTAGCAGTACAGCAAAATTGTGCCAATAAAAAAAACATTTTATAGTTCAGCAATAATTCAAAGCCTCGACATTGGCGGTATTTGAAAACTTCACACCATTTTTAAACGTTTGCCTTATCAAAGGCGACCAAGTGGTTTTTACACTCATAAATCCTTCCATTCGCAATTCAGTTGCATGCAAACGTCGTTAATTCGGTACCATGAAAGTGTATCCTTTTATTATTGTATATATTATGAACGACTATAGATTATCTAGCTTGTGTTTATTACAATATTGAGGAGAAATAACCTTCTTTACCGAAATTAATTATTGATTATAAGGACACAAGCACACTAAAATTACATTAATCAAGAGTAGGTATAGCTTTTTCTTCTTCTGTTTAAATCAGTTTTGTTTTTCTGCTACACTGCTGGATATCTTAATTGGCGATACTAAAGCATTGCAAGTTAATAGGCGTATCTTAGTTTACTATACTATGCTAGCCAGATGGATTCGTATAAGTTTTATTGTTAAGTTTTCCTTCTCATCTCATATGTAGATACTTTTGGCTTCGTGTTTTTCTTAAGTCACCTCTTACGATACCCATGACATTAAATGGGATACACTTTGTATTATTTACTTGTCACCACACGGAGAAAACATTCTTATCCTTTATCAAGCATACTAACTTATAAAGAACAATTTTAAAACACAGTCTTAAAAGAGTCGAGACCGATTTGGCGGACTGCCTAAGGGATCATCCAAATAGTATATTTTCAAAGTAAACGAACATAGCACAGACTTGAACAAAAGCCTCCAAAAATAACAACTCATAGCTGCAGGCGTTTCAAACTTCTTATAAACACAACTTCACCGGTCCGTCTTTCAAATTTTTTATTTAAGGTTTTCGCCGTCATGTTTTTAATAGATTGTTCACAGAATTAACAGATATCGGCGGAAATTAATCCGGAAGGAATTTCACATTGAAATGCCTTCCGGAGCACGCCAATGAAATTCGGTAGATAATTATAGAGAAATGCTGTGTTTCGTAATATATTTTTATTATGTTTTATGCTTGTTGTTTATTATACAAATAAATTAATTTGATGAGTCTCTTTGTGATATAGAAAGCAGTTTATATAAATCAATAATTCGTTTTGTCTATCTCTCCATATTTCTGTTGCGGCTAATTTCCGAAACAAGGGACCGATGTTAATGGGAGTTTCAATGAAAAATAGATGCTGTAATGAGGAATGATAATATGATCCACTTTTATTTTTGAAAATGCATAAGGGTGTTGTTCTTAGTAAAATAACATTATATTATGTGGACGAATGGCGGGTAACTAGTAAATACATTTAACATGACTTGCGTGGTAACGTATTAAGTACTCGCCTTCAGTTGCAATTAATATTATTATATTTTATGGTATCACTAATAAGCAACGTGCGGCGTTGTAAAATTGATAGCAGTAAGTTAATCTTTCGAGACGCTGCAAACTTATTTTCACTATCCTTTTAATATTGTAAACTTTAAAATAATAACATATTTACAAAGCTCTAATATGCCTTTAGCCATTATCATCACCATCCTTTTCATGATTCCTTATCATCTAAACATTACTTCAATTGTTTCCAAGATTATAGTCTTGGAACCCGAGGTCAACATTTTATTTATTTATTCAAGTAGCATTGACTCAATCAGGTTAGTGTCAATTTTCATTCACACTTTTCTCATGTGAGTAGTTCACTTATTTTTATTTACACGATAACAGACATATATAGCTTATTTCAATGATTCATATAGGTTTAGACTGTTAGCAATACAATTAAGTATTTCCTATTCCAAATATATTTGACATAATACTGACTATATTTGACATAATCTATTGCGCATTTTTTTTTAAACAAACGTTACTATTTAGTACGTTTTCTTCCTTTACCTTCTTACCGTGCTACATCAAAAATATGAATAATAATTCATACCATTTTCAATTAATTATACTACGTACTTACCCATGAAAACCTGCTGCCTAATTGAACAGGCACGAGGCTTACCTGAAAAGTAAAATTGAACATTGAAAAGTAGAACATGCTTTAGGATTAACAATTTTAATTAAAACTGATAATTTTATTTTATTATTGTTCCTGTATACTAATGATGTATGTGTAAGGCAAACGTATAGAAAGTTATTCGATATGTTGAAAAAGGATTAAATATGTGTTGTTTTCAGTGCATAAACTTTTGATGTTTAGGTTTCTGGGGGCCAATAAAATTCTCGTAATTATATTTATTCAAAATCTATTTTCGGTCTAGTCTCAGAGTCGCAAATGATATTCTCGTAAATTAGCTGATACGTTTGTGATATCGTGACTGAATTGTAAATTGAACCATGACCTAATAAAAATAAGGCCTGCTCAGTTTGTTGATAGCGTGACGCAGGACAGGCAAATTAACTTCATATTTTCGTACCCCGCGGCACAAAATCATAGACAATTATCGGATTTGCGCAGGCCTTATTTACTTGTCATGAATTGAACAAAATGTCAAATTACATAATAATAAAATATGTAGTAGTTTGTTGTTTACTAATGACAAAATAGACATACCTACATCAAGTGTAGCAGAATACCACTTGTGAGTTAATACCAAATCAAAACTTATTTCGTTCAAAATACAGTGTCGGTTTCTAGGAAAATAAGAGAATCAAGCATTCTGATTGATTTATTTTATAAGAATAAAAACTAGTATACTGCGCTCCTGGTCTGATGAAAGCATTTAGAATATTTTATAGAGCAAAAAGGGAGACCGATTCAACAAAACTGTTGTAAGTACATGTTACATCGAACCTTGTTTAAGAAGTAAGAGCTGGTCAGGATTGTTCTACAATATTGAGTTTTAGTAACTCACTAAGACCTTTCGTACGAACGTTGATGCAGTTAACGGTCACTATGTATAAACTAATAATAAACAAAATCAAAACTTCACATTGTTTATACAACTACCAAAACACTGCTCAACGTGATCGCCGCTAAGTTGGACACCGCAAACTACTTGTACTTTTCGATGCATTGCTATTCCTAAGCTAGCTAATGTTGTAGTTGATTGAATCAGGCGTTACTTGGCGGAACTCCATTGTAACCTAATGGAAGGAAAGAGGAACCCACCACGCACCCTCGGATTGACCACCCCAACTATTGCAATAGAAAAAGGTTGACATTACCGAACTCCTCTAAAAGGATTAGGGATATAGGAATGGTATGGGTTCCAGGAAGATACCTGACTTACAGTATCCCGCTGTATGCGCCGACTATTCTTCGACATGTGTTTCGCCTCTGCACGAGGTATCCTCAGGAACCCATCGTTCCTGAGGATGCCTCTATAACTACCTCTATATATATATATATATGTATATAATAGTTGGGGTGGTCAATCCGAGGGTGCGTGGTGGGTTCCCCTTTCCTTCCATTAGGTAGCTAATGATGCTCTGTATCCACTTAAGCGGTGCTATTGACCGATAGGCACATTATGTTTTCCCAAATTGTAGAATGGCTTTTGCAACGATTACGGTCTACTACGGAAGCTAGAAGTCGAAACGTCGGGAAAAACCAGATGTAGGTATGTATCTGGTTTAAATTGCATTAACTAATACATACATAGATACATAGACTCACGCCTGTTTCCCCGAAGGGCTAGGCAGAGGCACTATTCGCCAGTGTTTTGATCCCACGTACTAGGTGGCGAGCCTATTGCCGCTTATCGGGATATTTTGTTTGCCAGAGCCTCGCCCGGTGATCGGCAGGTGCACCACTTGCAGGTGAGGTGAGGCATTAACTAATAGGTAATTAAATTAGTAATTAGTCAAGTCGATTTAGACCCGACGGACTTTTAATAATGATGTATATAAATGACGAAAGTTGAAAACCGAGTATAATCGATAAATAATTACGAACAGTAAGTAACACTTTTTGTCAATCTTTGCTTAGCGTAAGTAAAGGTGATTTTCCAATCACGCATGTGCCCGCTAGTAATTTTGCAAGCTGGTATGAATCGATAGACTATTTCATATATGTAAATTTGTTAATGTTACTTCTTATATGTAGCCCTTTATTATTTCATATATTTTCACGCATGCAAAACACGGTTAATCTAAGGCGGGTTGCCGAGCTGCTCTTAAGCCTAAAATGTATACCGGCGACACCCACATGCTGAAGGGACAAACCCGTCAGCAATCTGGCCTTAAGATAGTATATTACTGCGTCTACAGCTCTGAATCACTTGCACTCTAACGCTACACTTTAAAAAGTAAATCGAGTAAAAGTTTTCAATAGTACGGAGTAGTTCGTAGTACGGAAGTTTTTAAAGACATAAAGACATATTTATTTCTGCATTTTGGTTGTTTACAACACTTATACATGTCAAAACCCTATTCGAGATGATGCCGGCTTTTCCTAGCTAAATGACTTCTTGAGAAGAAAGGCCGAAACAAACTCAGAGTCATTGTTTTTTTTGTCACTTCAATTTCTTTAGTCTTTTCTTCATCTTTTAAAGTCCAGACAAAAAAAGTGTTTAGTATGCAAGTACAATGCAGGAATTTATCTGACGCTTTTGACCGACTCGGCCCACTGATGGCCCGCATTCAACAGCAATCGTACGGCTCAACCTTAATTGAGGGAGCCAGCACGATCTGTATCACAATGCCTCCACGCCATCAGAAGGTGTATGCATAAGCATGTCAGCCTAAGCCATCAGACAGGTTGCCACAACTATTTGTTTATATGTTTAATAATGCCCACATTGTACTCATAACTTTACATGCTAATACACAGTAAAATACATGTTGCAAACAATAAGTAAGAATAATAAAAAAATAAACAATAAAATGTCATATATTTAAAATGTCAGAAAATATTATTAAATATTTATTATTAGATATATATTATTAGATAGATGACAGTACGTGTTGTGCTTGAGCCTGCATTTGTGTGATCTAAAAATTGTTGTTTCGAATTACCATGGTCATAGCATTATCTCGGTTGCATTCAAGACCTACTTGTCACCAAATATCCGATTAGATAGTCTGACAGTAATTTGACGTCTTCAATTCCATCGCATAGTGGCCTAACACGATCAGTAGTTACGAAATTACGTTAATAGTCGTAGAAAACCATGGCGGATGAAGTTAGTAAGTACCACGCTTACTATGTTAATCTATACTATTATGATGAAGCTGAAGAGTTTGTATAGTTGAACGCGCTAATCTCAGGAACTTCTGGTTCGATTTCAATAAATATTTTTGAGTTGAGGGATATAAGGCAAGAGGAAGACCAAAAGAAGATGGATGGATTGTGTGAAGGGTGACATGAATGAAAAGGAAGTGAATGATGGGATGACGACTGATAGGAGAGAATGGAAGAGGAAGACATTCTGCGCCGACCCCAAGTAATATGGGAACAGGGCAGGCAGAAGAAGAAGCTAATTCATCGAAAAAGGCTCTTATTTATTATCACGCTACGCCATCACGCACCATCTCTCTTAATTCATCGTTATTCACCTGTGTGGGCGGTCTTCCTCGTGGCTCATACCTCAAGTCGAAGTTTCCATTGCGAAAGCGTTTAAACCAAAATCGCAACATTGATATTGCGGGCTGTTTCTGCCGCGTTACTTCCGCGTCTGAACTCGTATTCAAAAATCACTCTCGAATTTTAACAGTATCCATCTTTCTTGTCTAAGTTGAATAACAAAAACAATTGAAAGTTGATATTCAAATGTTTCACATATTTAAAAGAAGAACATCATAGAAACCATGTGAAAAAAGTTTCATTCAAAATCCTCAAACCATGAAGATTCTATGTCAATTCAAAGGACCAGTACGTACGTAGTATTATTAATAATAATAGTTTGATGTCCTAGGTATCAATAGTCAACAAAATATGGCCCACAATTTATGTGTGGACACCCAAAAACCAAAACCAAGGAATAAAATAGTGGTATATGTTACATAATAAGTTTCTTTTTCTTTATGTTTTTCTCTTTCTTATTTATCCACTTGTCAATTTGATTTAATTAAAATCAAAAGTAAATAGGCGTGCTTCTGTGCAACTCTTCTACAAGAGTTCCATTGCATAGTAGCACGCCTATTTACTCGACTGCGCGCAAATGTTGCTGATTACTTTGGCTTAAAAGGATGATAGAGTTTAAAATTGACGACCAGTTGGCGTAGTGGTGTCATAAAAAAAAACATTCATATTTCTTTTAAGTTTTAGAATTTTCTTAGAGAATAATATATTCGTTTGCTGAAATAATATCTAATTACATAAGAAATACAAAGATATACATCAATTTGCTTATATTTTCACTAGGCATTTTACATTTCTCACCACGTGTCTACGCTCGCGTGGCTTTAGCCATTGTTAAATTTGAAATGTGAAAACATCAAATAAATCTCATAAAAACAACAATCAAAGTTAAATATGACAGACATCATGGCACTCTATAGATTTTAGATAATTATATCTGCGTTAACATTGAAGATGGCGTTGAAATATCTTTTTCTACCTTATGTCATAAATATATATATGACGTCAGGCCCGATATATAGAATTTAAATAGCTAACTAACTTTTATTCTTTTTACACACTAACCGAAAACAATTACTGCTTTACCCTGAAAGTTCAAACCTAAAATACCTACAAACTACGTTCAAAATTTTATAACCACTTGGCTTGAAAAGAGTGAAACATTTATCCTACTATACAATATACATTGTACGAAATAGCCTGTAAATATAGCCGACGAATGAAAACAGGCTCACCCTCCTTTACAAATAAAGGGCATTATAATAAACGATCACACATTCCTTACAAATCCTCCCCTGCGTACCTACACATCACGCAGTTCTTGGAATTCAATTAAGACAGAAAACAGTGTAGACTAATTATTTTCTTCTAATAACGATTCTTAAAGGATCGCTTCGCTCACTCAAGCCTATTTATACCGACCTTAGTGTTTTAGGAACATTCTTAGCTTTGTCTGTTTCGATCTTGTGTACATTAAACTAAGCTAGGTTGGTCTTCTGAAAAATCCGGCCTCCTAAAGTATTGAAATTTTTAAGTTTTCCCATCCGCCATGTTTGATTTCCCATCCGCCATCTTGAATCACAAAATAGATGTTGTATTTGGATTCCCCATCCCTTTAAACATCGGAGACGATACCCATATTGATTTTTTTTAATAACCATCCGCCATCTTTGATCACGAAATAGATGGTGTTTTTGAATTCCCCATTCCTTAAAATATCGGAGACGATACCCATATTGATTTTTTTTTAATTTTCCCATCCGCCATCTTTCATTTCCTATCCGCCATCTTTGATCACGAAATAGATGTTGTATTTGGATTCACCATTCCTTAAAATATCGGAGACGATACCCATATTGCTTTTTTTAATTTTTCCCATCCGCCATGTTTTATTTCCCATCCGCCATCTTGAATAACAAAATAGATG
The DNA here is from genome assembly GCA_944739405.2 of Euclidia mi. NCBI lineage: Eukaryota > Metazoa > Arthropoda > Insecta > Lepidoptera > Erebidae > Euclidia > Euclidia mi. The sequence goes on from OX123196.2 coordinate 11,438,953, forward strand.
TTGTATTTGGATTCCCCATCCCTTTAAACAGCGGAGACGATACCCATATTGTTTTTTTAAAATTTTCCCATCCGCCATCTTTGATTTCCTATCCGCCATCTTTTACACGTAAATAGATGTTGTATTTGGATTCACCATCCCTTAAATCATCAGAGACGATACCCATATTGATTTTTTTAATTTTCCCATCCGCCATGTTTGATTTCCCATCCACCATCTTGAATCACAAAATAGATGTTGTATTGCGATTCCCCACCCCTTAAAATATCGAAGGCGATACCCATATCGATTTTTAAAATTTTCTCATCCGCCATCTTTGATTTCCCGTCCGCCATCTTGGATCACTAAATAAATTTCATTTTATTAATCAGCGTCCCGAAAATCTCGAAAACGATACTCATATAGATTGTATCCTATTCGTTTAGCCTTTTTTTGCCCTTGACCAAACCCTCCCCCTTCTCGTTTGACCATTTTATTATTTTTGTCTGGCCTCTAAAAGTTGTGGGGTAATTTTATATGGCCTATAGCCTTTTGGCATAATTGGGCTATCATAGGCAATAACAATTTTTAAAATCCGACTGCTAGTTCCTGAGATAAGCCGACATTATCTGTTAGCCTTTTTAGCCTTTTGCCCGGCCCCAAAGGGTCGAAGCGTTATGTTATATAGCCTATAGCCCGCCGGAATAACTGGGCTATCGTATACAAAAAGATTTTTTCAGATCCGACCTGTAGTTCCTGAGATTAGCGCGTTCAAACAAACAAACAAACAAACAAACAAACAAACAAACAAACAAACTCTTCCGCTTTATTATATTAGTATAGATTAATACATAGGTACCTAAATGCATTTCTGCTCAGCTTGTATAAGTTGTAGGTTTAGGCAAGCAAGCAAGCAATCCAAATAACTATTGTTGGTAATCCAAATATCTTTGATGCGATGCTACGGATAGCTCCTTGGGGTAGAACCGTATAGGTACAAAGGAGAGAGAGAGCAATAAGAAACAAAATTATATCAATATGAGAAGGGCATAGAAATATGATCGAGACGGAGAGAATTTGTATAATTCATTCAACACTTACATTTATCGCCTCCGTAGAACCACGGGGAATAAAAGGACGGGCAATAAAACTCATGGCCACTTTTTAGCATTGTAAATTACCTAATTGCAAAAGCCTCCTCAGTCGTATGTAGTCGTAGCTACATGCAACTGAAGCCATCTATCGTACGGCAAAGATGATCAACACTGGTGACTTCTACCGGAACACACTGATACACTGGCGGAAAAATCTTGAACGCACAAATACTTCATCGCAACTATTTCACATCACCTAGCCTAGTCAGAAGATCCTCCCTCTATATGGAGGAATACTACTTACACCATATTCCGTCACAAGTAGGTTACCACTATAATATTTAGCGGCTTGAAATCGATGATATTATGCGTGCGAGGCGTGGCGCGTTTCCTAGATTCTAAATGAGGGTTCAGGATTTTGTGTAAAGACACTTTTTAACAGGACACTCCATATACCTAAAATACGACATCAAAATATTATAGTAATAATAATTCATCAGAACGCTTTGCCAAGCACTAAAGGCTGAACCTTTTACCAAAAGGAACGGTTTACATCAAATATTTATCATTTCATGCGATTCCGTCTAGCGACTCGCGCGGCCGGGTGTACGTGGAATTAAATTATACGCCCGTACTGAATTTCGACCCAAATATTAGACTTGCGGCAGTCAAACGCATTAACAATATTATGATTATATTATGTAGGTAACTGACTAGCTAACTTCCTGATGCCGTTAATACCCCCTTAGGGGGCCAATGTCCAAAAATCCTCTCTTAGTGCTCCCCTACGTTCCCCAAGGAACATTCATGCCAAATATCAGTTTCTTGCCCCAGTCTTTCTGGCATTTTTAATAAGAAAGCAATAAACGAATGACAGCATTTTATGACTATTAAATATTGGCGATCAAATTTTTATTTTGTGGCAAAATTTGAAAACCAAAGATGCTGAAACGCTGATTCTTTTTAAATTGTTGCAGCCGAAACTAGAATAAGACAGGTTTAACTAGCACGTAAACCATTAAATTACATAAGTACTCATCTTTGCCTTTACCATTATTAGAATATCATTATTGTAACATGTATCACACTTAATTGTATCATGAGTTTAGCTGATCATAAAATATCAATAAAACATTTACGTATAGTTGCGGACGATTATGGGTTATTACTGGCTACGGCAAAATTACATAGTTTCTACTTGAATTCACGAATGGATGTTTACTGTCTTATTAATAATTTAGCCAGATTTAAAAGACAATGTCAAAATTGCTTCTAAATTAAAAAGTTTTCTAATGATTAAAAATTCATAAAATTATACATATAATTTATACCATTCAATAATATTTATTTATTTATTTATTATCTTTATATGCACATAAAGGTATAAAGGTGGACTTAATGCCTTAGGCATTTTCTGCCAGTCTACCTTAGAGTGGTGCAGAGATTAATGGTAGGTGTATTTTAGAAGTGAAGTTAGACTTATATATTGATTTCGTAAACAAAATGTCTTGTTGAATTCTCTGGCGTAACAACGAAAATACAATTATTTATTAAAAGTAAGAACATACAACATATTTTCAGATGAAACCCCTGAGATATAAACAAAAACAAACAATTTTTAGCAGGTATAAATATCTATTTGTTTCCAACGTTTCGATCGTCTTGTACCGACGGTGGTCACGGAGAGACTGGTACCTTAAATACATTACGTTAACGCGATTAAGACCCGCTAAATTATTTTGTATGATGTTACATACAAATCGCGAAAGTTTAACATCGATATTTTTTATTAGCAACAATATTTACAACGATACAAAAACAGTAAGTACAGTTATAAGATACAAATTAAAAAATCAGTAAGAAGTTGCCAAGTAACAAAATAAAAACCAACGATAGTCGTTATTACCAAAGCCTTAGAATGCTAAACAGGCCTTTAAATTTTACATACGAATTTGAGCCATGTAATATCCCAGAATATTTGAAAACATTCCATCTCATTATGTAGTTATCACTTTATCTGCTCTACAGCTGCCAAGCTTCTTAACATTAGACGCCTACTCCACTGCAATCTAAATTCCCTGAACAAATTTTAATTGAGTCTCCCGCCGTCGTTGAAATAAGCGAGCGGTAAGATGGCTGTACATTTTTGTGGTTAATAATCTCAATTAATTCGAATTGTGGCGACGAAATTATTCAGATTATACTGGGACGTATAGAAAATGTCTTTAAAGTAAAATTGTTGTGGTTTAATGACTATTCCGAACGAAAAAGTTTGAGTTATTTCACTGTAATGTAATAATATATCTGAATAGATAAGTATTACTAGTTCTATTTATAGATACATTGAACAATTGCTGAGTACGAACCTTTTGTCGCTATGAGAAAGGCCACTACCGTGCTGAAATTATGTATGTGAAGAAAGTTCATATATGTACATATCTTTAGGGAACATTATTCTTTCAGACATGCATAGGTATTTGCTCACGATGTTTTCTTTAATGATTAGCAAGCTGTAACTAACTATTACATTTTTGTATATAATAACTCTTTAAATTACGGATTATATTGCACTGTGTTTAAAAAATATAACTCGATTTCCGACTTAAAATCTTTACTGGGAAAATAGATATCACCCTGACAATGTATACGAACTATTGTAGATTAGATGTCGCCAGCGGCTTCGCCCGCGTCATCTATACATATAAACCTTCCTCTTGAAGCATTCTATCTATTAAAAAAAACCGCATTAAAATTCGTTGCGTAGTTTTTAAGATTTAAGCATACATATGGACAGACAGACAGAATACAGATTACAGACTTTGTTTTATACTATGTAGTGATGATGATATTGTGGTTTTTTTATTAGTTTCTATGTTTGCATTCAATTAGTCCGCCATATTAAGATTATATAAATTCAAAACTGTCCTCTGTTTTACTTCTTCTGTATTCCTAGTATAAATATTCTTTTATTAACTTCTTCTGTATTCCTAGTAAATGTTTACTGTAATGAGTGTTATGCAACAATGCATAACACTCATTACAGTAAACATTTTTTATTACGACGCTACCCATCCTTCTTCGATCTGCAAGTAATTCTATCACCAAAGACATCGAAACAAAAGAAAAAATGAACGCAGCTTTAGGTAAAGCCTTGCTTACTTACTGACAAGTTGTGAAAAGATCATCTCCATTCATAAGGCTTCAAGACTTAACATTCAATTGCAAAATTAAGGATTAGTCCATTAGCTTAGTGAGTAATCTTAATATATAAAATCCTTGCGTTACTGACTGACTGACAGACACGCTACAGTCGAAACTATTGGGCGCAGGAAGCTGAAATTTGGCACGTATGTTCCTTGGGGACCGTAGGGGTGCACTAAGAAGGGATTTCCCGAAATTCCCACGGGATCGGCCAAAACGGGTAAATTAAAAAAAAATGCAGGCGTAGCTGCTGGTAGTCTATATAATGGGGATTACTTTCATTGCTTAAGACATCGAAGATAAGACGACGTCCTGGATCGACTTGTAAGAGGATTAATTTAATGAGCAAGAATAATATTTCAATACTTAGTAGGTACCTCTGTTATAGATTTTGGTAATAGATATTCTTTGAATTAAAATTGTACGTATGCAGTTACAAACATGAACGTATGTGTGTCCTTAAAGGATTTTAGATATCGTATTGGGCACTCCAACGGTCTGGTTAAGATCGCGGTAAGGAATGGATGCAGACAACAGAATATCGGTCTATGCGGAGAGCCTTGGGGGAGGAATAATATTTCTAGCAGTAGACGTCTCTAGTCTGAAATGGTGATTGGTGATTACTTCAACAACTTGTGTTGAAGCGCTAAGAGGCATTTGTAAATCTTTGCAAAATCTACATTGCTGGTATTAGGTTTATAGTTAAAGTTGAGGCATACATAATAAGTCACCTGTAGTTGATGAGCTATGATACCAAAAGTCATATAACAACACATTTTTCAAAATCGAACTCAAATAAATGTAGCCAATAAAGTATAAGGAACATCAAAATGTCCCAGCTAGTTTTGGACCAGTAAACGGGTCTGATAAATGAACAAGAGTTTTGTCTTCGTAATATATTGGGTCCTTCAGTTAGTTTGGACACAAGTACCTTTTAGCTATCCCGTCCAATATTAATGGCACTACTGACGACAAACCTACCACTTTGCAACTACAATTCTGTCTGCTGTCGCTGTAAATGGAATCGAATGGAGTAATTGTCTATAGTAATGCCACATAAATACAATCTTTGACGCTACATCAAATTGCTGTGGCGTATTATAATTGTAGCATTAAATATTTTTGCTATGTGTGGGTATGTAACGAAACTCTATCAAAACGTCTGCACAGATTTGGATAGCTTTTAGTTCAGTTTTGCATAAACATATTTGGTGTTCTCAGTAGCTATTTCAGTTTACATCTCAGAATTTAGTAAAACTTTAAGCTAGGTTGGAATCGTAGAATTTTTATTTGACCATATGGATACATTTGATTTAGATTTATGTAGCAATTTTTTGTGACAAAGAAGCTGAAAAGTTAGGTCAAAATAATCAGTTAATCACAAAGGTGCAGCTTACTAAGGTATTCAATATTCGATCTATCCACTTTTTTGAGATTTTAGATTCATTTTTGACATAAGCTCCATACAATAATATGTCAAACACGAATCTCGAATCTCAAAATCCATGGACGGATCAAATATTGAAACCGGCCGTTAATCGACATAATTTTTGTACGATCGATTCGGAGGTGCACAAATATATGGATATAAGAATATTTTTGCACGAGGTAAGTACGTGTAAATGCATTTAAAACATAGGTTATTTCTTAGAAGAATAAAAATTGCGTCACTGTTGTATCTAAAGGAAACTGGTAACATGGAGTATGATTATTTACTTAGTGAAATCACTACCTACACGGCACGTGATCAAAGCATTGGAGCAATATGTTATGTGCCTTAGCCTATTACAAAAGTATTACGGATAGTGAACTTTCTCGCAGCTAAAACGTTTCAGTAATCGATCAATTTAAATGAGATCTGATCGCAACCGCCCATTTTTCTTTGAATGGCGCAGATTTTTACTTCATACACGTTGATGGTTGATTTATTAATTATAAAGCTTTTACGTTACGACACAAGAAGTAAATCGAGATTTTTAGTCCTGTTACTTTCTAAATCAGAAAAAATATTATTATAAGATCTCTCCGTCCAATTTTATCAAAAATAGAAAAATAAATGTGTATGTGTGTCTTTACAGAATTCATGTACCACCTGATCAGTTTTTAAGAACAAAACGTCCAAAGCATTTCAATATAAACTATATCTCTGGATTTTTAGCTTACAAATCCGATTTTATACAGCTTTAATATTGATGTGTCATTAAAATCTAAACATAAGACGACAGTATTTAAAAAATAGCTAACTGCTTAGTATTTCTGCTTTATAAGATACCTGCAAACACAGCTGAAAAGAGATATTACACAAAACTACTGTAAAGATCCTTATTTATCACAGTTTACTTGTACGATATTCGTGATATAATATTTTTTTCATACTTTCATCAGATCGTGTCTGACCTAAATGAAGGCAATTTATGTTCCTTGTCTTTTTTCGAGCTATTTTCTAGTATAGCTGACTCATTGCATCAACTTGAGCTTTTAACTAAAGAATACATCTTACATAACTCCAAGCCTTAATCCCCGAAGGGGTAGACAGAGGTGTATTACACACCCACATTTCACCAGTTATGTTTTGGTCCCAATGTAATAGCGGGCGAGCCAATTGCCATTTCTTGTATTTCATAGAACACATCTATTTCATTCCGATCTCGTTGTCACTGCAGGACCATAGGTTAAGCAGCTGTGTAAGTATATAGAACTTAAGCGTTGACAGAATTGCTTATATTCTGTCCAATCTAGTTGCGCTAATAAGCGACTTAAGCTGGGATAATGCTAGGGCGATGATGATAATGAAAGTAATAAATGCATCAATCGGCGTAAATTATTGCTTACCATCAGTTAGACGGGTGCTGGTTTTGTTACTTAAGTAAGATATCAAGAAAAATATGATGTTACCGCAACCAATATGTAATATCATATACCCTTTTCACATTTCAAAACATTTTCTCATATAATTTTAGCAAACGAGTTTACAAACAATTTCATTTTTGGAAAATCAATCGAACACAAAATAAAACAATATTACAGATAAAAAATATATTCGAAAAACATCTTCACTTTACGCTTTCCAGCGTTGATTTTAATAAAGTAGCGGTCAGGTGTGGTTAGGTCCTCTAACGAAAAATAATAAAGTTGAACGACCTCCGTTGTAAACGCAACTCTATACTGGTATGCTAAAGCTGAAAATACTTTGTGTAACAATTTTTCGACATGAACACCTTTGTTATACGTGTTGCCCTAGTATTTTATGTTATTTTGCTGACGCTTACATTTTTACGCTCTAATAATTTACGTATAATTTGTTTAAACAGCCATAACATTTATGATCTTTCTGTTAACGAGTTTAGATTTAAATTTTAATTTAATATTATAAATTAGTTTTACAGTAAAGAATCACATATTTATATAAGCTAGTATGTAAAATTTTCTAATAATATTAGAAAAATATAAATAATAAATAAATAATATTAGATAAATATTATTTATATAAGCTCCTCTGCGTGTTAAAAGGTAGAAGATATTGCATTGCACTCTAGGAAAGCTTTTCAGAGTGTGCCGACCGTCTACTTTAAAAGTATAGGTAACTAATTTTGAATTCACCTGTAAAAAATATAATTTACTAATGTGTAGTACCTATGTAGTATAATTTTTTTTTCTTCCACAATGCGTAAATCCTATATCGCGGTGTACTTTATATGTCACGAACTTGCACATAAAATAACCAGGCTAAAAACCCAATTGCTGCCCCGTGTAGAGATAGAACGACGTGAGGGAACGGAACGAGGTGACTAAATCATATAGTGTTTCAATACCTATATACTAGGTATTGACAAACCAGAAGATTCGTTTAAAATTGAAAGCCCAATTCAGTAAAACCTGCAATAGTTATTCATATATTTTCATATCTATGACATTGAAAATTATAGAAAAATAACTATTTAACTTAATATTTTAAAGTTCATTCAACATCAACACAATAATGCGAAAAATATAATAAAAATCTGTTCAACTTCAAATTGGTTTATTGAGTCTGATAAGTTCGCTTTTATAAAGTCTGCGAAGTTGATCCAAGCGCTTCAATAAGAATTCAATTTATCACAAGACTCCACTTTAGTTGACTGAAAATGCATCTCTGTAACACAATTTATGGACCTTATTTGCTATTATATTTGTATTATTGCTCTTTATTGAAAGAGCATATCAGTTTTGTTTTTCAGACATTTATGAAGTACGGAAGGCTAAAAATAACAAAATATTATGAAATTATGATATAAGCTTGACATTTGAATACATTAGCATTCAAAATTATCGTAAAGGTAATAATAATTTGCATTTCGAACAGCAGCGATAGCCCAGATGGTCTGATCACCAGGTACCCCGGGCACATACTTCTGACTTTTCGGAGTTACGTGTATATTAAAAATGTTATGTAATGTAATGTGGCGAAGTGTGGGTGTGTAATACACCTCTGCCTACCTCTTCGGGGATAAAGGCGTAAAGTTATGTTATGTTATTTTATACAACAGGAATTGGCAAATAAATTATGACCAATCAGTATAATGATCAAAGCAATCAGTTGTCAATGTGTCAACGCTCAAAAGTTAGTAAATTGACGGAAACACATTGTGCAACGTCCGATAGAGGCACAATGTAGGAGCTGGTCCATTTACAGATTGAAACCGCTTCGAACCACGCGCCTCGCTTTTACGTTACAAATGTGGTAGGGCACTACGCAGGCAACTACAGTAAGTTAACATAATTTTTCGATTTTTAAGCTTATACACCGCTATTTTTTTATTAGTACAAAAGCTTTAAGGACAGATTAGCGAAGATATTATTATCATATATATGACGTAAGAATTTCATAATATCAATAAAGAGCAAAGTTATTATCATTTGTTTATTGTAGAAAATCTCACTTAAATCATAGTCATATTTTACACTCCATTCACTAACTCATTGATAATATTCCATCCTGCTCATTCGCATTCTCTCTGTCGCACTTATGATGTAGGTAGCCATAGAAAATAAAATGAAGAAAAATAATAAATGTAGGTAGTTATTTTTTAATTTTGTTAATTCTACCCTCTCCTTCATACTTCATTCGGGCTTAGGACCGGTAAAATTAAATACGGAGGTATGTAATTAGAAAGCAAACAAATATCAAAATAAAAGAAGGTGTTCTGGACTAAAAAAAAGAGTAATTTTGGCGTATTTATGAAGTTAGAATCATCTGCTATTTACAAAAATTTTTGTACTAATTAAAAATAGCGGTGTATATTTTTTCCTCTATTGTATTCCGCCTGGTGCAGCACGGGCGTCAGTGCTTAGTATCGAAACGTGCAGTAGTAGATTTGCTGCATACAGAATTGTTGTTATGATTGGCCTGGTATTCGTCATCCACGTCACCTCCTCTCAAAGTGATGTATTTGTTCGTTTAAAGAATCCAGACCATGAAGGAAATAAGTGCAATGAAATAACAGAATTTTGATATCTAAATTATGATTGCAAGTAGCAAGTGATGCAAACAGTTTGATGAAATGCAGTTTCAATTTACGTCTAGTTCACAAAATTAAGTATGCTGGTTGATCGTTCCAAATTCAGTCAGTTCAGGTCCTTAATAAATTTTAAATAGCTTACTCAAGTTGGCATCTGAAAATGTATCAAAAGTTTCAGTAATTTTAGTACTTATACGTTAATCACTTTTCAGTTCTGGAAATTAAGTGGCAACGTTGTACAAACTTATCAAAATTAGGTTCTTTCTGTGATTTTTTGAAGGATAATTAAACATGTTCAGTCTTTATGGTAAGCTTGCTATGCCTGCCCAATAGTAAACAGCTAACAATCCATAAGATTCATGGTGTAATGGGCATGATTCAATCACTTATAATAATGCATACTTTGATATAATGCCTCGTTGGCGTTGCGATGGAAGTGTTTGGTTATGTTGCCAAATCAGAATAAAAGTTATTAAACTTCTTCGAAGCAACTATGCAGAAATATCAAACCAAGGTTTCTTTTATTGTAGAATTGAAGTTATTTTTATTTGTTGCCAAAATTGTATACATGCGTAGTCCACTCACGCTTCTTCTGCCACGGTTATTAGGATATTAAAGGTATATCATACATCATCATCGGTCCAGTATATATATACTGTCCCACTGCTGGGCACGGGCTTCTTCTCACTATGAGAGGGATAAGGCCATAGTCCAAGTCGCTGGCCTAGTGCTGGTTGGCAGACCATTAAAGGTTGATAATATACTCTCTCTATTAATTACGGTCCTATTAATTATTATTACTCTGTGAATACTGCACCGCTCATAGCATTCCTCTGCGAAAGAGAAACTGACATACTCACTGACAATGATGATTTCTATATATTCACTTTTTCAAGTTTGTGTTATATCTGGCATAGTAATGCTTTGCAGTTATTGTCTGTTGGCAATCATCGCCACTATTTTACTAGGCTGGCTGTAACCTAGCATTTTCCATTAAAATATATTTTCATTCATACATACATACATACATACATAGACTCACGCCTGTTTCCCGGAGGGGTAGGCAGAGACTACGGAACGCCATTTGCAACGATCCTGACATACCTCACTTGCTTCACTCACTCCCATCAAGTTTCTCATGCATGCTCTTCTGTTAAGGGTACTTCTGACTTGTCCTTTTTTCAGGATGTCTCCAATCTGGTCAGAGAACGTTCTCCTAGGTCTTCCCCTTTGTCCTGTCCCATTCACACTAGCCTGATATATCTTCTTTGTCAGTCTATCGTCATCCATCCTCTCCATGTGCCCAAACCATCTTAACATGCCTTTCTCAATGCTTGTCACTACATCTTCTTTTACCCCACACCACTCTCGTATCACACAATTCTTTACTCTGTCGGTCAAAGACACACCACACATACTTCTCAGTGCTCTCATTTCTACAGCATTTATTCTACTTTCAAATCTCTTCTGCCATACCCAACTTTCACTACCATACATAAGGGTAGGCACTAACACACCTCTATGTACAGCCAAACGTGCCTTTTTGGACACGTTTTGACTGTACATAAACGCCTTCAGAGCTCCATTCACACAATTACCTGCATTAACTCTCCTTTCAATATCTGCTTCATTCTTACCATCTCTTGTAAACAACGTACCTAAGTAAACAAATTCATTCACTTGTTCCACTCGCTGTCCATCGATCAAAACATTACAAGCCGTAACGCATTCCTCCTTTTCAAAAACCATAACTTTCGTTTTACTTACATTCACTTTCATTCCTTTCCTTTCTAACGCACGATGCATGATTGTTACCATCTCCTGCAACTCCTCCGTTGAAGATGCAAGTATAACCTGATCATCAGCATAAAGGAGGCATTTGACGAGTAACCCATTCATCCTTAATCCGCAGTCACTATGTTTTAAATCTTGCAAACAACTGTCCATGAAGAAGTTAAACAGCCACGGCGACGCTATTTTCATTCAGTTTAAATTAAAATCAAGGCTTTCTCAAAACTATTTATGTTGTCCTTACCACGGCGTAAATAACCTTTGTCGTTTAACAGGTCACTGCATTATTCCATTCATTCGTTCCAAAGCCAACTCAAGGCTAAGAAAAAAAATTAAAACGTTTAACCTCCACGTTGTCGCTTGTATCTGTGTTTAGCCCCGAGCCATCGACGTTAATTGCGCACCTCCATTCCAGTTAGTGACCTTCTTAACTGACACTGTTTATAAAAAAATATGTTCAGTATTTTTTTAGGAAGTGTATATGATAGCGGTTGAGATTTTTCTATTTGGTTTCTTATTTAGAAATGGACTTCCTTGTAAACAGACTGATATTCTTAGCGCTGCTAGCGGATGAGTTAGAATTTATTGGTGACATTTATTGGTTATATTTGATGGAGAAATTGTTATTTTATAACGCAGCTAAGAAAAGAAGGCTGGTTATAAAGACTGAAAATCTACGGGAGTCCTAATTTTAGCCGCATAAAAAACCGTTATAAAAGCATATGCACTAAGCAAAAGGTGTAATATTAATTGTCTATTGATATTTTTTTTATAAATACGATGCCAATGATCTTTTTATATTTTGTAAAAAAATTTTGGTACGTTGTTAGGCTTTGTATAGTCTGTCGTTACCAGGCTTTATTCTATTTCCTCGTTTCTCCAGTATAGTGTATACTTTGGTTTTATGAGTTTCATAAAAATTCGTCAGTAAACTTGTTTTAGCATGTCACTAAAAACTCGTTAATTTTAAAACTATTTCTGTATAAGCATTATTTCAACAAATACACTAAACCAAGGAGGCGCTCAGTAAGTACGCTTTAAAATATAGCCCATCCAACTTCCACAGTTTCAGAATACCTTACACCTAAAACTATAAGTCCAATATAGAAAGCAAATCGGGCAACTAGCTTCACAATATCAACAACTTTCCTCTATCCACATTATTTTCTTTCCGAATGTTCTCCAAAGCAAAAACCATTTTTGTGTCTCCGCACAATAAAAGTTCTTTATACTAAACGCGATAGTTACGCGTCTTAGCTATTAGTATTTTTTGTAGGAAATCCGTTACTTAGAAAGTGAGCCTCTTATGTCGCAGACGTTGAGGAACATTCTCGTAAAAGCCAAGCTGTTTATACTTATTAAGTATTGGGTTGTATGTTGGGTTGCTTTGTTTACTCACATGTATTAAAATTGTGTTGTAAGATGCAGCTTCTGTAATATAGGCTTCTCTGGTATTCGACGATTTCTTAAGCTTTAAAACATTTTATTAGTAGCCTACGTTTCATCAAATAAAATTGTAATTACTTCCATGTTTATTGCAATGATGGTATAATTTTAATTTATTCCTTGTTTGAATATGCTAATAATAAATGCATAATTGCATTACCGACATCTTTTTTTTTCATTGTATTAAATTAACTATAATTTTATCATGCCATAATTAACTATTTTTATTTCCAAGGTTTTAGTGTTTACGATTCTAGCATAATTTTCTTATAATATACAATTAAGCAATTCACAGATTCTCACAAAATACATTCACAGTATCGTCAACTATATAAACTTGACTAAGACATCAATATTGTATGCGATTAATATGCATCTAATAGATCAGCCGATTCATGCTATATTAAACTATATACATACACTACGTAGTTAACATGCAGTTAGCATAATAAACTTATTAATGACCGGCCGATTCAGAGAGACAGTAACGAAAGATTATAAATATGAATTCAACTACAATATTCTCGAAAAGACATTGGCTGTTGCTGTTGTCCACGCACAATTTTTTTTTAGATTCTTTTTCTATTTTTGGTTCTTAGCCTCCCTGAGTTTTTTTTGTAAATACATATATTCAGTGTATCGTAAGACTTTTTTACTGTTTTATTAGATGTATAGATTTAGATTGCTATTACGTTGGCGTAGCAAGCGTGTAACCGGTGTAACCAACTGCCACGAAGAATGTTGTAGATTAGATGCCCGCTGAGTCAAACATTTATTTGCAATGAACATGGTTATTTATCTTGGTATGGGTACCTATTGGGTATTTCTATGTATTATATTTACAAAAATATATTATACTAGCTTTTGCCCGCGGCTTTGCTCGCGTAAATTCGGGGTTGTAGTGCGATTTTTATATTTTTCTATATTCTTCGGATAAGAGTGTTCGCTAGAATGATCGTGAAAATGTTCGGTTCGATAAAACAAAAAACGGGGAATGCTCGCTGTTCTGTTACAAATGAATGCTCAGGTGTATCAGCGCCGTTATACTAATTTATTTATTTATCTTATTTTTTATTTACCTATTTATATATGACAATCGTTTGTATGCCACAGGTCCAATAAACTGCTGCCAGTTTATTGATCAAACATTGAAATATAATATTATATATATAAACAAAGGCATTCAATGGAATAGTTCTTCAAAATTACAATGGCAATGGAAAAACCTTAACGAATTTACGTTCTGTTGCGAAGACAAAGGGCAATATCATCCCTTACGGCGACCTCTTGTGGCTTATCATAGGAAACAGAAAAGTAGTATAAAGACATTTTTGTTCGTCAAGAATGAACAAAGAAAACATTTCGGGTTGACGAGAAACTGTTTTGGTTCAACAAATTGTTTTTGGCGAATTAGATGTAAACGAAAATTTTGTTACCGAAAATAATTAGAACTAATAAACTCGGTCCCTTGGATGTCAATGATACTGGCAGTTGACACGGTGACAAAGGAAATAATTAAGTACTTGATCTTTGTTGAGGATTAAGAGAAAGCGAAACGTTATAAGATTTTCAGGTTCATGAAGTAGATGGTTGACTTTTAAGACTGAATTAGCGTAAGCTTTGAATAGTAGAATAGTATAAAGAAACAAGAGCCGGAGATCCGAAGGGACTTTCCACCTCGCAAAACAAAAAAAAAAGGATAATGAAACAAGCTGCAATACTATAAAATTAAACACTTCCTTTGGGAAATTCATCTTTGCTGCGGAAACAAAATGAGAATATTAATTAAGAGTATTTTTAGTGGAATAGTTTTACCTAATAAACAATCTAACTATCAAATGGAATTAGAATAGAAAATGATGGCCGGGCATTAAAGCTATATGGCTATATCTTGCATTATCAACCAGTTAACATAATATATCAATAAATATTTCCAAGTAATTTTCAAAATAATTTCATTAAGAAATTGGTGTTTTGAAGAATCTACTAATACAGCTATAATCCGTGATAGTAAATAACAATATTGACCCCTCAAATAACTGCATCGCGTCTAAGATGATGGAACTTTCTCGAACTTTGCCCATTTGTGTCGTCTCCTCAGAGAGTCAACTGACGTCACTATTTCGAGTTAGTTTAGAACAACTTGATATCAACAGCTGACAGTTTGGTGATGGAATGCCTAATGATTTGACTTTGAGTGCTGCTGTTTTGTTGTCTAGGTTGTTTTTTTTTTAAATGATACACTGATGAAACAGGTAGTGATCTAGCGAAGAAATATGAAGAATATGTGACAAGCAAGCGGGATTTCTCTTGCTTATTAGAAAATAAAGTAACAGAGTGAACCTTATGCTCAAAGCGTACTCTGCAAGATTTTTTGGTGGGGCTGAGAATTCTTTTAGGAATGAGAATTCATAGATACTCTTTTCGATTGCCCTATCTGATGTCCAAGAGGTATTTCAACAAGTACTGGCACTGTTATAATAAATTAAACGTAGTAACACGTATTTAGATAATGGATTCGTAATAAAATAATCAGTGGATAACAACAATTTCATCCGAAGAATATGTTTTTCTTTCATTAGCTTCGTTTTATTATTTTAGACAATTGATTCAACCATTTTTTGGATATTTCTTGGAAATATTATGTAATTTTCCGCTAGGCCCGCCTATATCATATTGGGTACTTCAATTTGTAGATTACTCTTTTCGCAGAGTATGTCTTCGTTTTGAAAAACATTAAATATATTTTTATTACTTAGCCAATGTTTGTTTACTAAGTTAATATGCCTTAAATAAATAGATTCCTCAGTAGTCCAGTGAGTAGCGTTTGCGTCGGAGGTCCGGGTTCGATTTCCAGGTCGGGCAAGTGTTACTGAGTTTTTCCTAATTCTCAGTATCAACACGGAGTTTGGTGATATGCCCAGTAACGGCAATAGGCTCACCACCTATTACGTAGAACCTAAACATTTTTATTGCGAAATGTGAGTGTAATATTACCCTCTACCCCTTCAGGGAAGAAGGCGTAAGTCAATATAGAATATAATTAAAAAAAAAAACCGGTCAAGTGCGAGTTGGACTCGCGCACCGAGGGTTCCGTACAAACCTGTAGGTTTATAAGTAAAAAATCACCAGTCATAGTTATGGTATTTTTATTGCAAAATTAAATCCATAACATTACAGTATGGAAAGCTGGAGGAGCATAAATTAAAGAAAAAGGTGTCTTTGTCGTTTGTAATAAGTCATCCTATATTTTATATTAACGTATATCGCTTATTTAATAATATAACTTAAGACCCGCTAATTTATTTTGTATGATAACTTAAATACCTATACCAGCCTTGCAGCAGCCTTGCAAAAGTCTGCTGATGAATGATGGTAAGATTTTTTACCAAAGTTATTGATTTACAAAGTTTTTATTAACTATTAGAAATCTGTTACAAACATACTTATAAAGTATTTTTAATAATTATAGTATTTATTTGCGATGCAAATAAAACATTACTAGGTGACTATTTGCACTATATAAAATAAAACAATAATTAATATATTAAAAAAATTAAATAACAAAAATAAGTAAGCGGCGATAGCCCAGTGGCTTACGTAACGGACTGCCGAGACGATCATCTCGGGTTCGATTCCCAGGTACCCCGGGCACACATCACTGACTTTTCGGAGTTACATATGTGTGTGTTTAAAATGTTAATTAACGCTCGCTTAGTAATGTGCCCGGTAGATGGCTATAGGTTCGCCTCCTATTACATTGGGACCGAAACATAACTGGCGAAGTGTGGGTGTGTAATACACCTCTGCATACCCCTTCGGGGATAAAAAGGCGTGAAATTATGATACATTATGTAAATTAAAAAAAAACATAGAAAAGGAAATGAAAATTTTAAAGTATGGCATTAAGTATCAAATTTGAACCAGATCTGCAAATGGTGAATGAAAAAGGTATGAATAGTACCACATTAAAAATTGAAGTTCTAAAAAACGTTATCTTTAATTACAGGATAAGTTAGACCATTATACATGGCGAGCCGTGGTATTTTGCATTCTTTTAGATATTTTGACACGTGTAACAAAATGAACCATACTCACCAGATGTATTGATTAGAAATAAATCATTTAGGTTTTGATCTGAAAATGTTGCAACTGATCTTTTTTCATAACTCTAAGCGAATTTTTGTGCCATAAACGACCGCAACAGAAACAGCTATTTGTGTGACCATATGCAATATTATCAAAAAATGTTTGACGTACGGCCATCCAATCACGTAGATAAGTATTTTTTCTAAAATTCTTCTCACGTTCAACATAATCTGAATTTTTGAATTTCATTGTATTATGGGTTTGCTCTTGATTCCTGTATATTGAGTCCTCTCGTAACATACGACGTGCAGCCGAGTTACGAACACGTACATTACCACGTTTCCTTGTAGATTCTTGTGACCTCTGTAATCTCTTTGAAAGTCTGTTTTTTATTTTCTCCTTAATTTTAACGTCTTTTTTGTTTCTCGATACACGTTTTTTCTCTTTATTATATTTTTAAGGTCTTCTGACGATTTTCGTTTCCGTGGGACAGAAAGAGTTCTTTGAGAAAGTGTATCAACAGACTCAGAATCTAGTAAAGACGCAGCGTGTGTAGATGACTTAGGTGTATATGTCATGAAGTACGTTAAAGTATCAGGGATTAAGAGTTCATTATTGATCTGAAGATGTTGATCTTGAGATTCCTCGAGGCCCGTCGCTGTATGATATGCTACAGCTAGCCTATTAATTTTAGGATGAGTTTGCTTGTATTTTTGTTTAGCATTAAGTACTTTTTCTGAGTGGAACTTTTCAGACTTGTTAGAACAATCACCTTTGTTACGTTTAGGACGACCAACATTTGAATTTTGTATACTGACTTGAAGATGTTGACCTTGAGATTCCTCGAGGTCCGTTGCCGTATGATACGCTACAGCTGGCCGTTCTTGTTCTGAGCGGTACATTTCAGACTTTTTAGGACGACCACCTTTATTGCGTTTTGGACGACCAACCTTTGAATCTAGTGTTATTTTTACCAAACTTACCTTAATATTATTGTATGTATCATTACGAAATCCTTCGGACGCAATTGGCAAACAAAAATCATAATGACCGGATGATAAATTGCCTGAAAGAAGTAAAGCTTTGTTGCATATCCTTCTCTGCCTAATACACCCCTCAGAATACCCGTATTACGTTCATACACTTCAAACCTCGCTGGATACAAACATCCTGCTGCCTTCAGTACCGCCATAGCTAGAGGATTGGAGCATCGTAGCTTTGTACTCATGTCGTGAAGAGAAAGGATCTCTCCGGGCATCGCTTCTATACAAATGAAAATCGTCCCAGTTATTATAAATATAAACAACTATTCTGGTCCTTAGTATTTGTGTTTGTTCAAAATTAGTGGTATTATAAATAGACAACGCTATTGCATGAAATAAACAAATTCCATCGGGAGGCATAGGTATTATACTATGTAAAATAGTATTTTCACGGTCCTCAGCCTTCCGCATTCTTTTTCTAGGCTTTTGATTCCCTTGCGAGTAGTCGTGAGTTTGAAAATATGATTGTATTGCTCTTTCTTTTGATTGCGTAGACATAGAAGTTTGATTTTTTTACAGCCTAACGGTGTTATATACTTGAGTATTTGATATGAATTTCAATTTAATACCTCTACGCGTTCAAGAAAAAGGGGTAGTTACTTTAAATTTATCAAAAATATTTTTTTATATGCTGTAACTAAAAAAATACGGTTTTCGCAATTTTTCCTTTATATGTGCTATAAGGCGTTGCTTCGTCCCAAATTTCAAGATTCTGAGTTCACGGGAAGTACCCTGTAGGTTTTGATTTACTTACGAGTAGGCGCGTGTTTGAAAATATGCTTATATTGCTCTTTCTTTTGATTGCGTTGACATAGAAGCTTGATTTTGTTGCAGCCTAACGGTGTTATATACTTGAGTATTGGATATGAATTTCAATTTAATACCTCCACACGTTCAAGAGAAAGGGGTAGTAACTTTAAATTTATTAAAAATATATTTTTATATGCTGTAACAAAAAATTTACGTTTTTCGCAATTTTTCCTTTATATGTGATATAAGACGTTGCTTCGTACCAAATTTCAAGATTTTGAGTTCACGGGAAGTAACCTGTAGGTTTTGATTTCAATGCGAGTTTGAAAATATGCTGCAATTTGCAGCATAAACGGCTGTATCTTTTGATTGTGTTGGATTAGAAGTTTGATTTTATTGCAGCTCTATGGAACCGTAGATTCGAGTATTTATTATAAATTTCAGTTTGATACCTCCACGCATTCCTGAGAAAAAGGGTCTTGACAGACGGACGGACAACAAAGTGATCCTATAAGGGTTCCGTTTTTTCCTTTCGAGGTACAAAACCCTAATAAGTAAATGGCAAATGTTTCTCACATGTTATATGTGACTTGTGCTAAGTCGAAGTGTTATAGTTTTTCTGATTTTTTTACAGGGATATAAAACAACAAATCTATTTTCAAACGTTTTTAATTCCAAAGTGGGAGAAATTAGCCGCTATGAACCTTTCTTGAAAAACACTAGGTAGTACAAACAGAAAAATACTTATTGACGTTCATCTTTAACACCTTATAATTATGCAAGTGATTCTCCGAAGCAAACTGGACTAATGTATCGACCACCTGCTGCTTTTGTGGCGTTTCCAATGAAACATAACGGCAGAGACTGCTTCGTTTGCAATTATAGTTAAAGGATATTATTGCTATATTAATTTTATTAATTAATTACATAAAATTAATTAATAAAATTAATATAGCAATAATTATGATCTTTATGGTGTTTTTGAAAATAAGTCTTCATTACTCTAAAAAAGCTTTCATCCTAACCAATCATAAACCAAAAGCATAGCAAAATTACATTCAAAGAGAAAGGATTATATAAGCGGGAGCGTAAACGACTGCCACGCCAAAGGTCGCGGGTTCGATTGCCGCTCAATTCACACATTTTTGTGCGTGGACATGAATGTTTGTCTTAATCAGGGTGTTAAAAGTGTCGTTCTAAATACATTAAGTTACTATGTAGGTATGTACTATGTATCAAGCTGGTATGAAATGCGCTACATACTTGTATTATTGTTACTACGGTTTACACACAACGGTATATTTGACAAAATGTATCATAATTATTGTAAAACATAACTGCTTCTATCGTTGCAGATTTATGAACGGTCGAAGCAAATAAATTAATTTATCACAATAACATTATCTCGAATAATGTAATTCAAATCAGGTAAAAAGAAGTGTTATGTTAGTGTTGTTAGTGTTAGTGGTATGTTTAACCTCAGATATATCGGTGGAAAATAAGCTTATTATAATGATTAAGAATATAGATCTTATTTAATCATATGTACGGAGGATGCAGACTTGCAAGTAATTTACGGCATGACTTTAAAAAACTTCATCTCTATAAAATAAAGGCAAGTTCACAATATTTACTACCTATTTGTTTGGCTCTCATACTAGTAGGCATTTAACTTTTATTGCGCTTTTACGGTCCATACGGTTGGTTTCCTTATAACCCATACGTAATATTCATTGAAAACAAAAGACAAAAGAAGTTACATTTACTTGATATTATAACACCGATCCTGTAACAGTGCGAAAGAAAAGGCTCCATAAATAAAGAGTATTCATTAATTCTAAAGACAATGAGATGCCGAGTGCCCTATCCCAACGCCCTGGAGGTCCAATTGGCTAAAAGGGCCATTTTAGTATGAACCTTCGATTTCTTAAAAGAAAAAAGAGGCTTGGCGGATGAGAAAAAAAATTAGAGTTATAGCTTATTTTGCTTTTATCTAAGTTCTCATCAGAAATTTTTGTGTTAAAAATACATTTGTCACTGATATCGACGGATGACGATTAAGATTTTTTTTTCCTGTTTAAGGTAGACTACTACTCCAAAATCCTATGAAGAGAAAGACGCTGTAATCAATCAATTATCAAATATAAAGAACACGCAGGTCCAAAACAACAATGTGTGAACCATACAAAGTGTAGTGTTCAGCAACGAGACGGCTGGTAGTGGCGCCATCTTTGTAGCAAAGTGAGTTGATTCTGTTGTTTTCTAAACAGCAATAGGGGTAATTTCTTATAAACATGACACTGTTTTCTTAGTGAAAACCGGTAATCTTCCAAAGCAATATTGGGTAGATCTGGTATTTTAAGGTTGTCCGCATATGGCTAAGAAACTATCTCAGCCAAAAGGTAGCTCACCTTGGAATGACAGATCTACCTGGTTATTGATTTTCTCTTAGGAAATTCTCAGAAATAGTCCAAGTATAGAATGTAGATAGTAAACATACCTAAAGCATGTAGATATAATGCAATTTGATGTACTCTGATTCCTGGAGAAGTGCAGTGCATACCTCTATGTACTAACATAGTTTTTTCTAGTCAGTTGAATACTCTCTAGAAGATGGAAAACCTTCACACGTTTCCATTATTCAAGAAATCCTGCCACGGACGCACGTTTACATGTCTCACAACACTCTAGCGTTCTACTGACCCTTTCTGCAAATACATTTTTGCTGTATCTAATATCTGTTTACAAAATATTGACGACAGACTGACAAATGGCTGGCTTCAAACAGCTGTTGTCAATATGACTGGAATATCATTTTGCTTTCTCTAGGAGGACAAATATTTTCTTTAAACGGTTGGCCAATCTGAAGCAATAGCTCTCAGACTTGGCAATCGATTTCTATAAGATATTTATTCCAACTGGTTAAAATAAAAGTTAAAGGAGGAGAGCTGAATTGAAAATATATTTATTTTGCTAATAAAATACAAGGAGGTATAAGTAAATTACATGCATACATACATACATAACGTCACGCCTTTTATCCCCGAAGGGGTCGGCAGAGGTGTATTTCTACACCCACTTTTCGCCAGATATACTTTAATCCCACGTAATAAGGGGCGAGCCTATTGCTGTACCGGGCACATTTCCAGACTCCGTGCGGCTACTGAGAATTTCGTAACAGAAAAGCCCAATAACACTGCCCGACCCAGGAATCGAACCCGGGACCTCCCGATCCCACGCGCACATTTATGCCGCGAGACCAACGAGGCAGTCGTATAGGGTTTGATGTCGAGTTTTCCGTCTCTACGCAAAGATGGTATTTGCGTCGTGTTATCCCTAAGTCGCCTCTTACGACACCCACGGGAAGATAGGGGGTGGTGACACTTGTATTCTATGCCGTCAACCACACGGCAGTAATTTTGCAACATAAATTTCATCGTTGGAACAAAGAATGTGTTACAGTCATTAATCTGATTTTAAAATATTGGTACATATGCAAAGTCACAAAAGTCTGACTGCACTTTTGGTGTAGTGGTTTTTAAGAATTCACCTGACGGTTTAGCACTATGCCAAATGCCATAGGTTTGATTCCTACGCGAGACAATCTGTAACCATACCTGCTCCGCTTTCTACGATTCTTATTGACATTATGAGAGCTAAAGAAGGAGGAAAAGTCAGAAACTTATATTGTTAATACGTAGGCATGCTTTGACAGGGTTTAAAATAGTAACATTTTAATCTACATAAATAATATAAGAATTTAAACTTTCGTGGTCATTGAAACTTATTTTAATTTGTCTTTCGGGAAATATACCGGTTACTCCAAACAAAGGTACGTGCTACATAAATAATAATTGTTATGGAAATCTTTAAATACCTTATTTTTAAATACATACGTTATTATATAAACTCAGTATTGTAATGTAGTGATAGGTACAAGGTTGATCCCTTGAGGTCGTGTGGTGCCGACCTGCCGGAATATTCGAGGTCAGGATTTCGAACGAGCAAAATGTTTATGTGTGTTTATGTTAAGAAATTTATCAGCAAACCGGAGGTTGTATATATATACGCGGAAACTTATGTGTAGTGTTATAGAGGGACTGAACTCGTTTTTGAAATGAGGATATTTATGTAATCCTATAATTTAGTGGAAAGCTATGAATACAATTTTTTGCTTGTGGATCTTAGATAAGACAAAGACACGATTCTATTACATTGCACTTTAGCATATTGACTTATATAATAATTTAATAATTAATATAATTTTTAAATAATATAATAATAATTTTTACCCGACTACGGCGAAGCCAAAAGGATGGGTACCTAATGTTTTTGTGAGTCTATGTATGTATGTAAGTATGTATGTATATTTGTATGTTCCACCGTAGCGCCTAAACTACTGAACCGATTTTAATAAATGCAGTGTCAATAGATTCGTGATAATGGCTCGGGTGACAAAGGCTATATAAATATGAAATATTTTTTTTATTACAGAAGTAATACCTAAGATTCCAACCCTAAGAAAAATTAAACTGGGATAATCATTACGTGTTTGGTATCAGAAGACAGGTATTGCTGAGCACATTACAAATATGTACGTACATACATTATACTATTCGACTCAAAATATAAATTGAAAACGCGGTTAAACTTACAATTCGCGCGGTTCAGACACTTTGAGTTACCTATTTTGCTTTCTTCTTCTTTAAAATGCAACAATGCAAACATTGCACGGGTGGTTAGTTTACATGCCCCCTGTCTAGAATTACCGTAGCCAGGCAGGAAGGTGTATCAGAAGTGCGCAGTGGACGATGTAATACATCTACCTGACCACGATAGACAATGATCCAGACACAATGCACTGCGTTGCACAGTGAGTAAAGTATTGAGTAGGTACATGAAAATTTTACCTTATATATCCTGGTGATGTTCTTGAGTGGAGTCCTGGAGGCAAGCTAGACACACAAGACTAAAATTGGCCAACATTAGCAAGTGAATTATCTTTACTTTACCAGACTCCAACGCGGCGTCTTCAATGCACGATGCAAGTTCACAGGATTCGCAATTTCTCCTTGCAAATGTCAATGAATAGTTCACAAGGTCTTTTATCACAATTTACCGTTGCCAGCACTAGATCAGGCGGCATTCAAGGCGGTTTACTCTATTTAGTTCAATTAATCAATTCACACGAAATGCAAAAAGGTGTGCTCACAATAACTTTTCACAAAATGTTAAATATGTCACAAACCGTGCCGGGAGTGAAAAGGGCGGCAATTTAATAGATTTCACAACTATTCGCGTAGCTACAATGATGTGCTTTTCAAAAGGCGAACAATTATTTTACGTACGAGACGACAAAGTGGTAATTTTTTTAACGGGAAGCGACCGGAAGTGACAGTTCAGTGTGACCATTGTCAGAAATTTTCAATAGACTAAACAAAATGTTACTCAATCGATCTAATCGATTTGACTTATAATAAAAACTAATTCTATTTCAAACATCCACCCGCCCCGGACCGGCCTACCGGTCCGCTAATCGGTTGGTAGACGTGACAATGTTGCAACCGCTCTCCTCAGAATCGAACCGTCCACCAAGACCTCAGCAAATCGGGGAACTCCATCAGCCCCAGTTACCAAATGAAGGATGCGCCCCCTGCGCCATCTGAGTGGCGGAAGGTTAGCCTCCTTGATCAAAACGAGGTCACCAATCTTGGGTGGATCGGTCTTGTCGGTCCACTTAACGCGTTGCTGGAGTATGTGCAAATATTCCAAGTTCCAGCGTTTCCAAAAGCTCTGAGTAATCTGGCGTACCAATTCAAAACGCGAGAGACGACCAGGTCTCGTATCAATATAGGGGTACTCAGGCAAGGCGACAAGTGGGCGACCAATCAAAAAATGGCCCGGCGTAAGGGCCTCCAAATCATTCGGATCTGAGGAGATCGGGCACAACGGCCGAGAGTTCAAAACGGCCTCAATCTTACAAAACACAGTTGCGAGTTCCTCAAATGTAAGAACAGACTCACCGATTGTCCTGCGCAAGTGTGTTTTGGCCGATTTTACGGCGGCCTCAAATATACCACCCCAGTGTGGACAATTTGGTGGG
Organism: Euclidia mi; assembly: GCA_944739405.2. NCBI lineage: Eukaryota > Metazoa > Arthropoda > Insecta > Lepidoptera > Erebidae > Euclidia > Euclidia mi. The sequence goes on from OX123196.2 coordinate 11,463,947, forward strand.
GAAAACAACCAATTTATCCCACGTCGGGCAAGCCTATCACCTATATCAGCTTTGTTGGTTTCAAGGAAATTAACAACATCATTCAAATAATTATAGGTGCCCTTGAAGTTAGTGCCGCAGTCAGAACGGATCAAGGAAGGCATCCCTCTGCGGGATACAAATCTGTCAAATGTGGCTACAAACGCCTCGGTCGTAAGCGAGGAGACCAGTTCTAAGTGTACGGCCTTTGTGGAAAGACAAACAAAAACACACAAGTAGGCCTTGACAGTCTTGCTGTTTCGAAGTGTCGACGTTTTCACCAAAAAAGGACCAGCGAAGTCCGTGCCAACACCGTCAAACGTCCTGCTTTCAGTTACGCGATCTGCCGGTAAGTCCCCCATCAAGGGCTGCATGGTAGAAGCCTTGAGCTTATAGCAAGGGATGCAGCGAAAGACTACACTCCGAATAATTCTTCGGGCAGACAAAATCCAAAACTCGCGTTGCAAAATGGCCAACAAGGCATTACAACCAGCATGCGAATTTTTAAGGTGACGGTCAGTTACCAACAAGCGTACCAAATGACCGTCCTTAGGTAACAAAAGGGGGTGACGTGCCCCGTAAGGGAGGTTGGCGTTCTTGAGACGCCCTCCAACGCGCAAGAGACCCGTTTCGTCCAAAAAGGGGTTCAATTTAGATACAGCTCCCGACAATTTCGATTTCCCCGACTTGAGGATAGCAATCTCCCTTTCAAAATGCGCCAATTGCACAGAACGAACCCAAAAGGTGAGGGACTCCTGTCGTTCCTGTGGTGAGAGAAACGGTGTCAGTCGGTTCTGTTGTGGGTGCCTAAAATTAAAAACAAAACGCTTTATCCAAGCAGTGACACCTAACAACTTGTCGAGGGAGCTGTAACGATTCAACAAAAAATCGGCGTCGAAGGCGCATTCCACCTTCTCAAGAGCGAGTGTTCGTAGACCCGGCAAATTAGAAGTATTCAAAACTGGCGTTCGAGGCCAATCAATTTCTGGTCGACTCAACCATTCCGGACCCCACCATAGCGAATGACCTATCAAACTAGGCGTCAAGCATCCGCGCGAGGCACAATCAGCGGGGTTGAGCTCACCTGGCACGTGTCTCCAAACAAGTTTGACTTCGGATTTCTGGATTTGGGAAACGCGATTAGCGACAAATACCTCCAAGGTGTGGACAGACGCTTTCAACCAACAAAGTACAATTTGGCTGTCTGTCCAGGCGTAGGTCCCACTAATACAAATGCTTTTACCCAAAGTGTTAGACACGTGGTTCAATAAGCGTACAAGTAGAGCTGCTCCCGAGAGCTCCAATTTTGGGATGCTCAGGGATGTCCGAAGGGGTGCTACCTTGCTCTTCGCCATGATCAGGGAAACCCTCACCTGACCTGATGCACTAACTGTGCGCAAGTACACCACGGCCGCGTGACCACGTTCCGAGGCATCACAAAACCCGTGAAGGATGGCCTTGTACTTCCCGGGAGGAAGGATGGGACGAGGCAAGGAGATCTCGTTGACGGCAGGAAGTGAGGATACAAAAGAGGTCCATTCCTCAACAAGAGTACCGTGTAGAGGTTCGTCCCAGGCCAATCCTGCTGTCCAAAGCTTCTGCAAGAAGCATTTTGCCCAAAATATAATTGGACAAATCCAACCGTTCGGATCAAAAGTTCTGGCGACAGTAGACAATACGAGACGTTTAGTCCAAGAGCAAGGCAATTTCAGGTCTACGTTATACGTAAAGATGTCTTGGACTGGTCTGTACTGAACGCCGAGAACAGCCATCATGGCGGGGTTGTCAACAATCTCAAACAAATGTGGATCTTGCTGATGATCCTCTGGCAAGCCTTCCAAAAGCGCTGGTGAGTTGGAAATCCATTTGCGCAACTCATAACCAGCTGAGGCCAAAATACCTATCAATTCGTCCCGCAGGATGATCGCCTCGTCCGCTGTGGAGGCGCCCGAGCAAATGTCATCGACGTAAATATCGTCTTTCAATATGGCGGAGGCTCTTGGGAAACGTAAGCCTTCGCGGTCTGCGAGCTCCCAAAGAGAACGTATTGCCAAATAGGGGCTCGACCTTAACCCGTACGTATTTGTATTGAGCTCGTAGACGACCATGGGATCGCGAGGAGACTCTCTCCAAAGGATCAGCTGGAAGCGACGGTCATCAGGGTGGATAATAGTCTGCCTGAACATCATTTTTATGTCGGCCACAAAGACAACCTGATGTCGTCGGAAGCTGGTGATGACGTCACAAAGGTCCTTGACCAACTTCGGACCAGAATGCAAGCACTGGTTCAAGGATACGCCTGTTGAAGTCTGCGCAGAACCATCAAAAACTGTGCGCAGCTTGCCAGTCGATGGCTTCAATACCGCATGATGCGGGAGAAAGTAATGCTCCACCGAACGCCAATCCAAATTTGACACTGACATGTGTCCCAATTGTTCATATTCTCTCATGAACTCAATATACTTCTGTCTGAGCTCCGGATCACGACCCATGCGACGCTCCATAGCCAACAATCTCTTTTCGGCTAAAGGTCGTGACTCACCAAGCGGCGGCCGAACAGACAGGAAGGGTAACCTCGTAATAATCCGACCAGAACGGAGTCGACCAGTGTTGTTCTGGAAGAACAGCTCGCACTCCTCATGTTCTGGATTCAAACGGGCAGCTTGAGGCGGCTTCTCTACCTCCCAAAACCTCTGAACCGCATCAGAGAGAGCGGAGCCTACAGCCAACAAATTATCAAGTTCGGGTGGAGGGGGGTCCCTAGGTACAGGTCCCATCAAAGCAAATCCAAATATGGTCGGGATGGCAGTCAAACCATTTGGCACCAAGACCCGTTTTCCACCAATCAAAATTCCACCGAGGACATCAGAGCCAATCAACAAATCGATTTGTCCCGGTGTGTCAAATTTGGGGTCCGCCAGATCCAATCCCGATGTCAAATTCACCACAGCAGCGGGTAGCTGTTTCTGTGGGTGCATACCCAAAATATTCTTCAACACAATAGCCGAGGTTTTAATCCTCGGGTGTGAAGATTCAACAGGGCCAAACAAAACCTTAACTTGCCCTTCAACATTAGAGGCTACGTCACCTATGCCCCGTATACAATTTCGAAAAGAGCCCATATTTAATTTAACCTGCCCTACCAAATAAGTGGAAACAATGCAACCTTGTGAACCTGTGTCCAATATAGCACGGACAACAACAGAGGTCCCCGTGGGTCCCCAGACCCTAACAGCAACCGTTGGTAGGATAACGGTCTCATTGGGGGAGGTTGGCGTTATAGGGCAGGAGTCAATGACCTATTGTTGCCTGGGCGGCGACCGTTGGCCAGGACCAGGCAAGTCAAAACGAGGGTGCGGCTTAAAGTCCTCAAAAGCGCGATAACTCGATCCGCGCGCCAGCTGTGGGGGGTCATAGTGACGCACCCGCCCAAAACGAGGTGGGCGCGAGTCAAGGCGGGGACGCTCCGCCAAAGGAGGGGAATACCTGGGGCAGCAATCATGGTGCTGGTGACGCTGAACAGCACATTCAGGTGCGCGAGAGAGAGGAGGCGTGCGCACGCTACGGTTCTCCAAGCGGGGCGAGTGGCGATCAATTGAGCGAGGCGAATCTCGGCTACGCGCCGGTGAGCCTCGGCTGCCACCTTCAAAACACCCGCCCGTGCGCGGCGTCGGCTGGTTGGACAAGCGGCCCACCTCTCTGGCATTCATGCAGAGAATGTCCAAATGCTGTCCTCCACAGTGAGGACAGGGGCGAGAGTTTGGGCAGTCTTGCTGGTAGTGGGACCCCAAACAAGAGAAGCAAAGGCGGCGGGCATTCGCGATGCGCCTACGAGAGGCGACATGTAGGTCCAAGAATGCCCTACAACTGGCCGTTCTGTGCCCCGTGACCTTGCAGTAGGAGCACTCCGCTGGGCTCTGCGTGACCGCAAAGCGAGGAGGGCGCCGGTCAACATTGGCTCGGGTGTGACCGCGAGCCTGCTCCTTGACCTTGGGCGGCTGCGTCTTAGCCGGCGTGTCACCACCGGAGTTGTCCAAGACCGGGCACTCATCCTCCAGGAACTTCTCCAGGTCAGCAAAGGGGGGCAGATGGGTCGCGCTATCCCCACCAAAGCGCTGTTCAAAACGCGACCTCAGGTCGGCAGGCAGCTTCTTCAGCACAATGTGCACCAATAGATAGGACCATTGGTCCACGGGCAGGTCAAGGCACTTAAGTGCGTTGATGGCCACCAAAAGCGGGTTCAAAAGTTGGGTGCGCAACCCAGAGACCCGGGTGAGCGTCGGCAAACCCAAAATCTGCACGATGTGCGTGTCGGCGAGGCCACGCTTATTGTGGTACCTACGGGTGATTAGGTCCCGAGCCGTCTGGTACGCCTCGTCAGACACGGGCAGATGCTGGATGAGGCCCTTAGCCTCCCCATCCAGAACCGACATTAAATATGCCAATTTTTGTGCCGGCCGAAGGTCAGCCCTATCATTGACTAGGCTGTCGAACAAATTAATGAAGCCCAGGTAGCTTCCTAGGCAGCCATCAAAATGGGGGAGGTCCAAAGTAGGGAGCCTACTCACCAGCCCCGGTGCTGACCTAGGAAGCTCCTGCTTCAGGCCGGGTTGCCCTTCCCTATCGGCAACTAGTTGTCTCGCAGTATTGGAGACAGCATCATACAGGTCTAAGACCTGGGCATAGTCTTCGCTGACCTTATTTCGCTGGTCAGCGGTGAAATCATTGATTGACACTTCAAGACAGCAAGTGCTGAAAGTGCGGAATTGCTGTTCCACACTTGCCAGGCGATCATCAATCCGCTCGTACCTCTGAAGTAAGGCCTGCTGGCGATCAGGCCGGTTCACTAAAGCATTGGCCGAGGCAAACCACCGCAAATCTGATGCAATAGCACCAGCAGCCGCACGCAAGTCCTTGATAGCTGACATAATCAAAATTCAAAAGAGCCCGGACAAGCGCTAAATAAAATTAACAATCAAAACTTAATTTTTCTTAATTCTTTGAAACCAACAAGGTATTAGCCTGTTTACTGCAAGTGCAGGCAAGTGACAGGTATCTACTGTCCAACAAAATTAATAATTTCAATATATATTGACACAAAACAAAGTCAAAGTTGAACCTTCGAATAAGTTAATTAAAGTTATATATTCAAATAAATTAACTAATTACTTGCAACAGACAGACTGGCTGTATTATTTAGGATATATACAATAGGAAGTAAGCACAGAATATGTGTTACCTAACAATATTATCTTTATATTATAACAAAACAAAGTTTATTAATGTGACCCGCCCAAGTGGCAAGGTCAAGTTGGTTGTTATGTTTATGAATATATGCAATAAACTAAATTTACTAAATTTATTGATACATACAGCTGTTATGTATCCAAACAAACTGACTTATTAATGCAACAACAAATTTAAGTTAGATTTTTCAACAATACAAATCAACAACTACTGATTGAGGTTATGTGACAATGTGTTTCAAATTATCTAGGTCAACTTATACAATTAAATATTGTGTATTTTAGACAATAACTGACCTGACAAACACTACAATACTGTCTACAAGGTGATAAGATACAAGCTCATACCAATCTGAGTTTATACTCAGTAATGCAACAGCGGCTAAATTTCAACTACAGCTCTGCACCAAAAATTATGTCTAGAATTACCGTAGCCAGGCAGGAAGGTGTATCAGAAGTGCGCAGTGGACGATGTAATACATCTACCTGACCACGATAGACAATGATCCAGACACAATGCACTGCGTTGCACAGTGAGTAAAGTATTGAGTAGGTACATGAAAATTTTACCTTATATATCCTGGTGATGTTCTTGAGTGGAGTCCTGGAGGCAAGCTAGATACACACAAGACTAAAATTGGCCAACATTAGCAAGTGAATTATCTTTACTTTACCAGACTCCAACGCGGCGTCTTCAATGCACGATGCAAGTTCACAGGATTCGCAATTTCTCCTTGCAAATGTCAATGAATAGTTCACAAGGTCTTTTATCACAATTTACCGTTGCCAGCACTAGATCAGGCGGCATTCAAGGCGATTTACTCTATTTAGTTCAATTAATCAATTCACACGAAATGCAAAAAGGTGTGCTCACAATAACTTTTCACAAAATGTTAAATATGTCACAAACCGTGCCGGGAGTGAAAAGGGCGGCAATTTAATAGATTTCACAACTATTCGCGTAGCTACAATGATGTGCTTTTCAAAAGGCGAACAATTATTTTACGTACGAGACGACAACGTGGTAATTTTTTTAACGGGAAGCGACCGGAAGTGACAGTTCAGTGTGACCATTGTCAGAAATTTTCAATAGACTAAACAAAATGTTACTCAATCGATCTAATCGATTTGACTTATAATAAAAACTAATTCTATTTCAAACACCCCCTGTAAACTAACCGTGCAATATTTATCAGGATACGGAAAATAATTAAATAACAAAATAAGTTTAAAAACTCTAAACCGACTACGTAAAAAAGGGGCTCTAGAAAGGACGAAACAAGAAAATAGCTCATTCAGATGTAAATCTAGAAAAGTATAAGTACAGAAATGCTCAAGCTAGAGCCGTGGTCGCACCTATTGTATACTAGTGTACATGTAGTTACATGTCATGTTTGTTTAATGCAGGTAAGTGTTCCTGGCACCCACATTAGGTATGCAATAGGTTACAGTCCTACTGTAGTGACTGACCACGTATCCAACCAATGACCAATCTCGTATAATGATTTGAAGCGGCGCCTCGTCTCTATCTTCTTTTTTTAGTTCGCTTAAAATTTCTATAAAGCAAAGCAACTAAAACTTTCTTGTTAATTGATATGGTTTAAAAACACCTTGACTCGAGCGTTGCTGAATAAAGATTGGTCGATTGGAGGAGATAAAAAAATCGATTGTATGCACAACAAAATATTTCGACTAAAAGTTGGATGTATGCTAGCCCTTAGATTTGGTTTACTTAGAATTAATTTCAATAGAATATTGATAAACCCTCGATTTCGATAAATAAAGTTGAACGTAGGAACAGACACTGGTGTGACTTATTAAACTTGTTCAAATTAAAATCTGCATTTTATTATTTAGAAACGTCATTTGTTTATGTATCTCTCTTCCTCTAGAAATAATTCATAAGTGAAACTGAAGTAAATATATTGGGTAAAACTGCTGTTGTAGTGCGATTTTTATATTTTTCTATATTCTTCGGATAAGAGTGTTCGCTAGAATGATCGTGAAAATGTTCGGTTCGATAAAACAAAAAACGGCGAATGCTCGCTGTTCTGTTACAAGTGAATGCTCAGGTGTATCAGCGTGATTATATTAATTTATTTATTTATCTTATATTTTATTTACCTATTTATATATGACAATCGTTTGTATGCCACAGGTCCAATAAAACTGCTGCCAGTTTATTGATCAAACATTGAAATATAATATTATATATATAATAATATATATAAACAAAGGGATTCAATGAAATACTTCTTCAAAGTTACAATGGCAATGGAAAACACTTAACGAATTTACGTTCTGTTGCGAAGACAAAGGGCAATATCATCCCTTACGGCGACCTCTTGTGGCTCATAGGAAACAGAAAACTAGTATAAAGACATTTTTGTTCGTCAAGAAAGAACAAAGAAAACATTTCAGGTTGACGAGAAACTGTTTTGGTTCAACAAATTATTTTTGGCGAATTAGATGTAAACGAAAATTTTGTTACCGAAAATAATTAGAACTAATAAACTCGGTCCCTTAGATGTCAATGATACTGGCAGTTTACACGGTGACAAAGGAAATAATTAAGTACTTGATCTTTGTTGAGGATTAAGAGAAAGCGAAACGTTATAAGATTTTCAGGTTCATGAAGTAGATGGTTGACTTTTAAGACTGAATTATCGTAAGCTTTGAATAGTCGTATAGGATAAAGAAACAAGAGCCGGAGATCCGAAGGGACTTTCCACCTCGTAAAACAAAAAAAAATAAGAAAAAAGGATAATGAAACAAGCTGCAATACTATATAATTATACACTACCTTTGGGAAATTCATCTTTGCTGCGTAAAAAAATGAGAATAATTATTAAGAGTCTTTTAGTGGAATAGTTTTACCTAATAAACAATCTAACTATCAAATGGAATTAGAATAGAAAATGATGGCCGGGCATTTAAGCTATATGGCTATATCTTGCATTTTCAACCAGTTAACATATATAAATAAATATTTCCAAGTAATTTTCAAAATAATTTCATTAAGAAATTGGTGTTATGAAGAATCTATTAATGCAGCTATAATCCGTGTTATAAAAAGACAATATTGACCCCTCAAATAACTGCATCGCGTCTAAGATGATGGAACTTTCTCGAACTTTGTCCATTTGTGTCGTCTCCTCAGAGAGTCAACTGACGTCACTATTTCGAGTTAATTTAGAACAACTTGATATCAACAGCTGACAGTTTGGTGATGGAAGGCCTAAAGATTTGATTTTGAGTGCTGCTGTTTTGTTGTCTAGGTTGTTTGTTTTGAAAATGATACACTGATAAAACAGGTAGTGATCTAGCGAAGAAATATGAAGACTATGTGAAAAGCAAGCGGGATTTCTCTTGCTTATTAGAAAATAAAGTAACAGAGTGAACCTAATGCTCAAGGCGTACTCTGCAAGCATTTTTGGTGGGCTGAGAATTCTTTTAGGAATGAGAATTCATAGATACTCTTTTCGATTGCCCTATCTGATGTCCAAGAGGTAGTTCAACAAGTACCGGCACTGTTATAATAAATGAAACGTAGTAACATGCATTTAGATAATGGATTCGTAATAAAATAATCAGTGGATAACAACAATTTCATCCGAAGAATATGTTTTTCTTTCATTAGCTTCGTTTTATTATTTTAGACAATTTTATTGATTCAACCATTTTTGGATATTTCTTGGAAATATTATGTAATTTTCCGCTAGGCCCGCCTATATCATACTGGGTACTTCAATTTGTAGATTACTCTTTTCGCAGAGTATGTCTTCGTTTTGAAAAACATTAAATATATTTTTATTAGTTAGCCAATGTTTGTTTAGTATGTTAATATGCCTTAAATAAATAGATTCCTCAGTGGTCCAGTGAATAGCGTTTGCGTCCGCTGGTCGGAGGTCCGGGTTCGATTTCCAGGTCGGGCAAAAGTGTTACGGAGTTTTTCCTAATTCTCAGTATCAACACGGAGTTTGGTGATATGCCCAGTAACGGCAATAGGCTCGCCACCTATTACGTAGAACCTAAACATTTTTATTGCGAAATGTGAGTGTAATATTACCCTCTACCCCTTCGGGGAAGAAGGCGTGAGTCAATATAGAATAAAATAAAAAATAAGTAGATGGCAAATGTTTCTCACATGTTATATGTGACTCATGCTAAGTCGAAGAGTTATAGTCTTTCTGACTATTTTTACAGGGATATACAACAACAAATATTTTTTTAAACGTTTTCAATTCCAAAGTGGGAGAAATTAGCCGCTATGAACCTTTCTTGAAAAACACTACTACAAACAGAAAAATACTAATTCACGTTCATCTTTAACACCTAATTATTATGCAACTGATTCTCCGAGGCAAACTGGACTAATTTATCGACCACCTGCTGCTTTTGTAGCGTTTCCAATGAGACTGCCTTGTTTGCAATTATAGTTAAAAGATATTATTGCTATATTAATATAAACTTATTGTCGTTAATATAGCGTAAATGGTTCTATTAATGTCGCAGAGTTTGTGGGTAAAATTGGTCTGCGCGTACCATCTGCTTTCCTGCGCAGATCGTATCTTCTACACATCCCTGCGGTGAGTACAAACTACAGGCAGAACTCGTACCTAGTTAGGACAAGCCGAACGTTCAACTTGATATACCAGGATGTAGATATCGACCTCTTCACCACGAGCGTACATAAAATGAAAAGTATTTGTTGTCAGGAGTTTTTCGGTAGTACCCGCGTTTAATTGTACGTAAACTCGTAACATATAGGCATGCATATTTACTTAAGTACCCGCAAAACATTTTTCTTTCTTCTTTCTCTCTCTTCTGCTTGTTTATTATTTATATTGTTTACTTTGCATGTGGGTTAGTTTATAAAAAAAAAATGTTATCGATAGTTATCAGCGAGAACTTGTAATTGGCCTTATTGTATGTTATAATCCTGTTTACCATTTTGTTTAGCTGTAACTTTTCCTATAAATAATAAAATAAAATAAAAATAAAATAAAAATATGTTACAATTATGATCTGTATGGTGTTTTTGAAAAGTAGTCTTAATTACTCTAAAAAATGGAATTGGGCAGGACATCTGGCTAGACGGAGTGATAACAGGTGGAGTAAGGCCGTAACAGAATGGCAACCACGGATGGGGAAAAGAAGTGTCGGCCGTCCCTTAGCAAGATGGGCCGACGATATCGTTGCAATCGCGGGCCGAACCTGGACAAGATTACCACAATATCGAGGGAAATGGCAAGAACAAAGAGAGGCCTATGTTCAACAGTGGACACAGTCGGGCTGTGGATGATGATGATGATGACTCTAAAAAAGCTTTCATCCAAACCAATAAACCAAAAGCATAGCAAAAATACATGCAAAGAGAAAGCATTATATAAGCGGGTGCGTAAACGACAGCCACGTCAAAGGTCGCGGGATCGATTTCCGCTCAATTCACACATTTTTGTGCGTGGACATGGATGTTTGTCTTAATCAGGGTGTTATAAGTGTCGTTCTAAATACATCAAGTTACTACGTAGGTGTGTACTATGCATCAAGTTGGTATGAAATGCGCTACATACTCGTATTATTGTTACTACGGTTTAAACCGAACAATATATTTGACAAAATGTATCATAATTATTGTAAAACATAACTTAACTGCTTCTACCGTTGCAGATTTATGAATGGTCGAAGAAAATAAATTAATTTTTCACAATAACATTAAGTCGAATAATGTAAGTCAAATCAGGAAAAAGAAGTGTTGTGGTATGTTTAGCCTCAGATATATCGGTGGAAAAGAAGCTTATTATAATGATTAAGAATCTTATTTAATAATATGTACGGAGGGTGCAGACCTGCAAGAAATTTACGGCATGACTTTAAAACACTTCATATCTATAAAATAAAGGCAAGTTCACAATATTTACTACCTATTTGTTTGGCTCTCAAACTAGTAGGAATTTAACTTTTATTACGCTTTTACGGTCCAAACGGTTGGTTTCCATATAACCCATACGTAACATTCATTGAAAACAAAAGACAAAAGAAGTTACATTTACTTGATATTATAACACCGATCCTGTAACAGTGCGAAAGAAAAGGCTCCATAAATAAAGAGTATTCATTAATTCTAAAGACGTTTATTTATTCAAGATAATGAGATGCCGAGTGCCCTATCCCAACGCCCTGGAGATCCAATTGGCTAAAAGGGCCATTTTAGTATGAACCTTCGATTTCTTAGAAGAAAAAAGAGGCTTGGCGGATGAGGAAAAAAATTTTAGTTATAGCTTATTTTGCTTTTATCTAAGTTCTCATCGGAAATTTTTATGAAAAAAATACATTTGTCACTGATATCGTCGGATGAAGATTAAGATTTTTTTTCATGTTTAAGGTAGACTACTACTCCAAAATCCTATGAAGAGAAAACGCTGCAAACATTCAATTATCAGATATAAAGAACACGCAGGTCCAAAACAACAATTCGTGAACCAAAGTGCAGTGTTCAGCAACGAGACGGCTGCTAGTGGCGCCATCTTTGTAGCAAAGTGTGTTGATTTTGTTGTTTTCTAAACAGCAATAGTGGTAATTTCTTATATATGTAAACATGACACTGTTTTCTTAGTCAAAACTGGTCAAAACAAATCTTCCAAACTAATATTGGGTATATCTGGTCTATTTTAAGGTTGTCCGCATATGGCTAAGAAACTATTTCAGCCAAAAGGTAGCTCACCTTGAAATGAAAGATCTACCTGGTTATTGATTTTCTATTAGGAAATTCCCAGAAATAGTCCAAGTATAGAATGTAGATAGTAAACATACCTAAAGCATGTAGATATAATGCAATTTGATGTACTCTGATTCCTGGAGAAGTGCAGTTCATACCTCTATGTACTAACATAGTTTTTTCTAGTCAGTTGAATACTCTCTTAAAGATGGAAAACCTTCACACGTTTCCATTATTCAAGAAATCCTGCCACGGGCGCACATTAACATGTCTCACAACACTCTAGCGTTCTACTGACCCTTTCTGCAAATACATGTTTGCTGTATCTAATATCTGTTTACAAAATATTGACGGCAGACTGACTAATGGCTGGCTTCAAATAGCTGTTGTCAATATGACTGGAATATAATTTTGCTTTCTCTAGGAGGACAAATATTTTCTTTAAACGGTTGCCCAATCTAAAGCAATAGCTCTCAGACTTGGAAATCGATTTCTATGAGATATTTATTCCAACTGGTTAAAATAAAAGTCAAAAGAGGAGAGCTGAATTGAAAATACATTTATTTTGCTTGTAAAATACAAGGAGGCATAAGTAAATTTTGCAACATAAATTTCATCGTTGGAACAAAGAATGTTTTACAGTCATTAATCTGATTTTAAAATATTGGTACATATGCAAAGTCACAAAAGTCTGACTGCACTTTTGGTGTAGTGGTTTAAGCATTCACCTGACGGTTTAGCACTATGCCAAATGCCATAGGTTTGATTCCTACGCGAGACAATCTGTAACCTCCGCTTTCTACCATTCTTCTTGACATTAAGAGATCTAAAGAAGGAGGAAAAGTCAGAAACTTATATTGTTAATACGTAGGCATGCTTTCACAGGGTTTAAAAAAGTAAAATTTAAATCTACATATATCATATAAGAATTTAAACTTTCGTGGTCATTGAAACTTATTTTAAATTGTCTTTCGGGAAATATACCGGTTACTCCAAACAAAGGTACCTACGTGCTACATAAATAATAATTGTTATGGAAATCTTTAAATACCTTATTTTTAAATACATACCTTTATTATATAAACTCAGTATTGTAATGTAGTGATAGGTACAAGGTTGATCCCTTGAGGTCGTGTGGTGCCGACCTGCCGGAATATTCGGAGGTCAGGATTTCGAACGAGCAAAGTGTTTATGTTAAGAAATTTATCAGCAAACCGGAGGTTGTATATATATACGCGGAAACTTATGTGTAGTGTTATAGAGGGACTGAACTCGTTTGTGAAATGAGGATATTTATGTAATCCCATAATATAGTGGAAGGCTATAAATACAATTTTTTGCTTATGGATCTAATAAGACAAAGACACGATTCTATTACATTGCACTTTAGCATATTGACTTATATAATAATTTAATAATTAATATAATTTTTAAATAATATAATAATATTTTTTACCCGACTACGGCGAATCCAAAAGGATGGGTAATGTTTTTGTGAGTCTATGTATGTATGTATGTTTGTATGTTCCACCGTAGGGCCTACTGAACCGATTTTAATAAATGCGGTGTCAATAGATTTGTGATAATGGCTCGGGTGACATAGGCTATATAAATATGAAATATTTTTTTATTATGGAAGTAATACCTAAGATTCCAATCCTAAAAAAACATTTAACTGGGATAATCATTACGTGTTTGGTATCAGAAGAAAGGTATTGGTGAGCACATTACAAATATGTACATACATTATACTATTTGACTCAAAATATAAGTTTAAAACGCGGCTGAACTTACAATTCGCGCGGTTCAGACGCTTTGAGTTACCTACCTATTTTGCTTTCTTCTACTCTAAAATGCAACAATGCAAACATTGCACGGGTGATTAGTTGACATGCCCCATGTAAACGATATTTATCAGGATACGGAAAATTATTAAATAACAAAATAAGTTTAAAACCTCTAAGCCGACTACGTAAAAAAGGGGCTCTAGAAAGGACGAAACAAGAAAATAGCTCATTCAGATGTAAATCTAGAAAAGTATAAGTACAGAAATGCTCAAGCTAGAGCCGTGGTCGCACCTATTGTATACTAGTGTACATGTAGTTACATGTCATGTTTGTTTAATGCAGGTAAGTGTTCCTGGCACCCACATTAGGTATGCAATAGGTCCGACCACGGCTCTAGCATGAGCATTTTTGTACTTATTATACTTTTCTGGATTTATATCCAAATGAGCTGTTTTCTTGTTTCGTCCTTTTTAGAGCCCGTTTTTTACGTAGTCGGGTTATAGTTTTTTTTTTTTGGAATTAATAAGAATGTCGATTCGTCACGTAGGCGAAAATGCCAGAGTATGTTTGAATTATGTCGGACGCGCACAACATTTAACATTGCCATAAAATTTTAACATTTCCACAACATTTACAGTTTAAGCATTTATATCATTTAAAGCGAAGTGAAGTTTCGATTAAACATTGAACGTTATTTTGAACATTTACTTTTATTTCAATCTCTCTTACATTAAATATTATAATTATATGTAAAAGCTCATGCCTTTACAGTAGGAAATCCATAGAAAAGCGACCTTTAGCCATTTGCCTAATGAATCAAAAGTATTCTATATCAAATTTTGCATGGTAAAAATATACCGCGAATGGATTGACAAAAAATACAAGGTCAAAAAACATTGGCAGCCGGCTTTCCTGGCAGGTTTTTCACAGACGAACCTATATGATCGTATTTGCAGTGAAATAGCGCTCATTTGAATAAAATATTTCGCTATAGGTAATCAAATTCATAAATATTACGGGGAATTATAAAACGAGCGAATAAAAAAAACTAAGCGACTGATGATGAGATCCTGTTTTAATAACTGAATTTGAGTAAGCGAAAAATTAACTAAAGTGATGACGAATATTGATTAATAAAAAAATCTAGACCGAGCGTACTAAAAGCGAGTTGTGATTAATCCATTTCAGAAATAAAAATTCTAACCGTGCGACTAAATTACTAGGTGAGCGACTAGAAATACAGAAAAGGTGAAGCCAGAGCTGACGAAGATGACGAAATTGATGCCGTCATTTCGAAAATCACGATATTTTATTTGCGAAAATAATCACGTCTACTCGGGAAACCTAATAGGTTATGTTAGGTTTTCTTGTGACCCTGTACCCAAAAATAGGAGCCCTCAACTTGGCTTAAAAGACTGAAGCGTCTTATTTTATTTTTTGTTCATTTGATTTAAGTACATGCATATTGCTTTGTTTTTTCGGAATACATTCTTTAATTTTATTACCTACACTTAAATAATTAAATTTCTTGGCTAATAGTATTTCTACAAATAGTGATTTCATTAGAAAATTTTCATAAATAGGTGAGCTCATCGTACTCTGCTCATTATAGTATTTTTCAATGTGGTTTTTCTATTACGAAACACTTCATTTAAGATACAATGCCGCTCTTCATAAGTAAATCATTTGCCAAGTATTGAAAAAATTCAGGGCGTAACGTTGGCGCTCAAACAAATATTAGGTCGCTCAAATATTATGAAGCTTCTCATTTTGTATTTTAAGTAACCCAAATTAATGTTTGAAAGTTGCTGTTGCTGCTCTATTGCTTTCTCATCACTCGCAGTCAGTCGTTCACTTAGTAATTATATAATTCAAATTAATTATTTTTGTCACTCAAAACTTTAATTTAGAGTCACTCTTTTAAATACTACCCAAATATAAAGGCTGCTACACACAGTGCCGGCGGTACGGGCCGCCGGCTTTGGCCGCGAGACTCGTGCCGCCGGCTTTTGGTGGGCGTTGATGCGGCCGGCATCTGGCGCAGAAAGCCGCCGGACATCATTCCAGTTGTATAGAACGACCACACACAAGTAGCAAGGTGCAACCCGCGGCCGGCCGCCGCCGCCGGCCATGCCGCCCGCGCCGGCACTGTGTGTTAAGTTGATACTTAACTAGTATCAACTTAACTGAAAAAAATAGATAACCCAACGTTTACTTACCTTTACGGTTCATACATTCGATAAATAAAAATGAAAAAATACTTTCTTTTTAATTTTTCCTAATCTGGTCAAGCTTTATTTTGGCAACCCACTCTCAATAAATTGCAAAATTAGATATAAAATACTTTCGATCCATTAAGCAGATGGGTGAAGGTCTTTCTTCTACGGATCTTAGACTATAGCAGAACCATTTCAGATAATATATGAGAACTAAACATCTTGCAAACGTTTATAGAGTTATGATGTTAACTGTACATACAAAGCAGCAAGGAAAATTTAAGTGGACAGCAGGGTAAAAAGATATTATGTATGCTATCAATTTAAAAAGAATATGTTATTGCATTTGCAATATACAGAAGCTACAATAGTAATCAGAATTGGTAATTTCGTTGCATATCGACGTACGTGCATAGGGTTCCCACCAAGTACTTAGGGTCCCAAGCCAACCTCACCTGCAAGTGGTGCACCTGCCGATCAACTGACGAGGCTCTGGCAAACAAAATATCCCGATAAGCGGCAATAGGCTCGCCACCTATTACGTGGGATCAAAACACTGGCGAAAAGTGGGCGTTTAATATGCCTCTGCCTACCCCTTCGGGGAAACAGGCGTGAGTCTATGTATATGTGTATGTATCGACGTGTATACAACTTTCCAATCAGATATCACCATGCAAGTCGTATCTACAAAATCATGGAATATATGCAGCAAGTTTTCTATTTCATTCAGCAGCGTTTTCATTGAGTGGGCGCCAAAAATAAACGAATCGCACCGGATTTGGCGCAGCTGCGACTGAAAGCGAAACCTCCTTTTGTTCTTCATAGTGACAATTAGCAATTAGTTTATTGGAATTTTTAAGTTAGAAAGGATAAGGATGGAAATAACGTTGATGTATACTGAAATCAGGTGTGAATGCTCAAGAAAATAATATAGATTGGATTGATTGGCAACGATATATTGTATACACATACAGTGAAATACTAAGGTATATAAGTAGATTTTTGGAATCAATGAGAATTTGTAGTAGGTAGAAATGCTTAGAACTTACCCGGAAGTAACGATGAAAATGCAAGATTACTACATTCGCAGAGAAATCGAGACATAGATATTGACGTCATAAAATTGAATACGCGTAAAGATGTAAAAAATTAAATATACAGTCATTTACCTCAAAACATATACATAGATTAACTTGTCATCTCTAAATACATTTTCCTGATTTGTGCTACGATTCGGTACCAAATCCCAATTTCTTGTACTGTTAATATTGTTACGGTTTGTCACTTAGCTTCCCTGAGATGTGCAACATTTCAAGCTGGGTGAAAGGCCAAAGCTGTTACTAGATACAATCTCGTTATCCCTCAACATTAATCTCGTCCAACCACACGACTCTTCTTTGAAATATTAAGCGGAAACTTGTTGTTTAAAAGCTTGCTTTTTATATTAAAATCTGGCACAAGATTACCGCTTTTTTGACAAAAATTGCGGTCTCGGTTCTTTGTGCTCTACTTAAGTGCGAAGCAAAGTGTTATTATACATTTTATTAAAAAGAATACATCATCTGCATTTGATAAATTCATATCGAGTGAAAGGCTTGACAAAAAACTCAAAATAATATTTATGAATCAAACCCCCGATACGTAGCACAATGGCAATGACAAAGTTACTATGGCACCTATACCATTATGCAATAATGTCTATTGCTATATTTTATAAAAATTGTACTCCAGAAACTCATCATTTAACCAATTGCCTTCTACTTACTCTATCAGTAGGTCTCAAAAGGCCTCAACAATCACATTGTACATCAAACCTCCTGTATAAAATTGGCCTAAAACCCTTCTGTATAATATTCAGCCAAATCTGGTTAAACTAGAAAGCGGACTCCATATTGCAACTGAGATAACGCTAAAAGGATGATGATGACAGTGGTAATAATACTGCAAACATTGTAGAACAAGGTAACTATAAAATCTATAGTTCAATCAAAATACGTCGTGTTCGTGCAACAATGCCACTGTATCAATAATACGAATTCGAGTTCTGGCCCGGTTACACTGCACTCTAGATCGGGTACTAAGATTTTAACGTGTTCTTCGTTCCCTGACGGATATCTTGAAGTGCCAGAATCGGAACGTTAGATATATTTTATGTTGCAGGTTCTGACAAATCCTCACTATTATTTGAATTCGGATTGCGATTTACTTGAAAGAGAAATGTAAACAACGTCGTTCAAAATTCGTATTGTCTGCATTTGTTTTATATTAAAATCTGAGACTATGAGGCCCTAGCACGAAAAACTATCGAGAAAGTATTCGTATCGTAAATGTCAAAATTTGTATGGCAATTGTATAGCGCCCCTATCGTGCGTAAGATGCAACTAATATTGGCAGCACAAACTACTTTCGACGACAATCCTGCGGTAAATGTCATGTAAATGTATCGAGTTTTCTAACAAATAAGCAAAAAACGGCAGCACGAACTCCTGATTTGACATAAGCAAAGTAAACCTAATGTAAATCTAATGTCATTTTGTCGAAACAATTTTCACCTAGAATTTGTTGGTGAGAAAAGATTCGAAACATATATATGTATCGTATTTATACGTTTTGAGCCTTTTTATGATGAATATTTATGTAGATTCATATTTTATGTGTTCCTTTTGAATGTAGGACCTGATTATTGACACAATAAAGAAGCAAACACGCAAATTTCGCCACTTTAAATATGTAGTAAATAACCCCATATTTTGGTTGCGAGCATGTAAAAATATGTGTGAAAATTATCTATATACGAAAAACAAAGTACCAATCGACATCGACATCATATCAATTTTCTAATATGAACATAGGATGTTATTTAGAGACTCTTTTAACACTCCTGCGTATTCTACTCTACAATTAAGTAGGTGCTCTACCCTACAAGTTTAAAAAGAAACTTATCCTGACTAACATATAATCAAACGCTGAAGATAGAAACATACAATTTGGACCGCGGATTTATTTTATAACACTTAGGAAGGATTTTCATATTGTATCTTCAAGGGGGTAAAATTGGGTTTGTAAGGTTGTTTTAAAACCTTCTTATTTAGAAGAAATAATATGCGGGCACAGCGAATATAATAATAAAATTTAGGTGACGGACTAGTATCTGCCGTAAATAATTCGTGAGTCTTATATCAGCGTCTTACCTAGCCCTCTCGGATATGACTGAATATCAATAAAAAACGAACGCTTTAGTCAGAAGACATGTGATAAGGTAGCTGTCTATTAGGCCTCCCTCACATTGGTCATGAGCGTTCCTCGAGCGTACCCTGGCCTCCGTTCGGCGTGAGCCCGGCGCGGTTCACTTTGTACTACAGAGTGAACGCCGAGCGCACGCTGGTTGTACGCTCGAGTAACGCTGACGCCCTATGTGAGTTAGGCCTTAATCTTATTAAGCTGTAGTAATAAATGAAAAACACCAATACAACAATAACCATTATTTTATTTTCAACTACATATTCTTATAAAAATAGGCTTTGAATGTCAGGTACATAACACTGGTTCACTTTATTAGCTTCTGTATAAAACTTCATGCTTTTTAGCTATACAAATAACCGAAATCTTCTTTAGACATCATACATTTAAGGTGTCCCAACAACAATGAAACTTTTAAACTTATATTATTATAATTTTCTCGTTGAACACTTTATATTGTAGTATTCACGCAGTTTAACCAAAATAAAATAATGTATCACAAACACCTTCCATAATAGTATTTACCTAATTCTTTATATAACAATGTGCCAATGATTTAATTACTCGTATTTTGATTTACTACATTTTTATTTATTGCCGTGTGGTTGACGGCATAGAATACAAGTGTCACCACCCCCTATCTTCCCGTGGGTGTCGTAAGAGGCGACTAAGGGATAACACGATGCAAATACTATCTTTGCGTAGAGACGGAAAACTCGACATCCAGCCCTATACGACTGCCTCGTTGGTCCCGCGGCATAAATGTGCGCGTGGGATCGGGAGGTCCCGGGTTCGATTCCTGGGTCGGGCAGTGTTATTGAGTTTTTCTGTCTCGAAATTCTCAGTAGCCGCACGGAGTCTGGATATGTGCCCGGTACGGCAATAGGCTCGCCCCTTATTACGTGGGACTAAAGTATATCTGGCGAAAAGTGGGTGTAGAAATACACCTCTGCCTACCCCTTTGGGGATAAAAGGCGTGCCGTTATGTATGTACATTTTTATTTATTGACACAATTCCGTCATCTGACGATGACAAGAAAGGACATTCGGAAACCATAAAATATTTTTTATGTTTTCTACAAAAGAGTTTTTACAATATAAATTTTATTAATATTAACTATTTCAGCTAGTTTGGAACGTACCATTCATTCAATAAGACGGTCATTTAGCTCACATGGCCACATCCCTATGTACGATACCGTTACGATACTAATGTAAAGTCATCGAGTAAACGATAGATGTCAAAATTGGTTGGTGCTGGCTGCTATAATTCTGTTATCGACGACTCGATACGTTTACTTATCAAATTCGCAAATATTTCGTGCTTGAGCCTCTACCTCAAGCATGAAGTTATGGAAATACGATGAATATTATTTATCATTTAAATTGGGATTTCAAATCTCAAAGACAGAGCACTTATTTGTGTAAAACGCATTGTAGTGATGTCACAACGATGCTGAAATATTAGAAATGCAACGTAGCGTTCGCCGGCCAGTGTGAGCACAAAATTTGTAACACATAATCGCAGACTCAGCATCACTTGTAACGACACCCACGTCGCGACAGTAATGTGTCGAAATTTTTACATAATAACGTGAGAAGTCTGTCCCGATTTCACCATTACGTTGCTTCATGACTAGGTAAACTTAAGGTCCTTAACACCAATATTGGCATGACAGAATAGTGTGATGATTTTAGCAACACAACTCATTTGCCGCTCTAATCTTTTATATTTTTTACATACTTAATCCCTAGCTTAAATGGCCCAGTTGAGTGTTCTCTAGTTATTTCTTTTATGTTCTAAATCTATATCTGTAAGTGCTTAACGCTTTTCTCCGACACAGGCTTTTTACGTGCATCGGACATGTAACAATACATATATCTAACGTATCTGGAACAATGGAACCAGAAAATGGAATGTTGAAACACGTAAATACGTAGACGACCTATTTTTACCCATTCCTGGTGTGTTATGGAAATATTGAAGAGGCTGCGGATCCGTAAGAGATGTGCTAAGCTGAACAGTATGTAAGAATAAACTCACCGACAGCTCGTATGAAGTAAAAAAGATAAATAAAACGTAGTTTTTATTGCAAGTGAGGTAGAAAAATCGACTCTTGCCTCTGATCAAATAACTCGCTGAAATATATGGCATGTGGTTAGCTTAGAAGCAGAAAATGAAGACAAGAGTGTGTGTGTGTGAATGAAATATTTGTGTTGTGTAGCGTACCTTGTTGAACGCGTCTACTTACCAAATATTGGCCATATTTGGTTCTACTCATAATAACGGCCATATCTGTCTTTTTGCTTGATCAGAGGTCAAAAGTATCTTGCACTGAGCAAAACTATGAACATAGCAATATTAATAATAATTAATGGTCTTATCTTATGTCGCGTGGTTTGGTTGATTGTTTTCGCGAAAATTATTTATGTTATTGACGTCTTTTTATTGGGTTGGCGTTACATGAAATCGTGCAAGATTTTTCGTTCAGACGTTTTTTCTGCTATGGTATTAAATATTTTGTATCTGACTAGACTTATTTACCTGGTAAAGCAAGTTTCTGAAGTCTATTTTACATACCGTTTACAGTGTACTCGACTGCCCAGGAGTCAATCAAGGGCAACATCTTAAAATACCCGTATTTTTATTTAAATCGTAGGTTTTTAACTATTATTGCTGCGATAAATGAAAAATATCAACAAAATGTATCAATTTTGTATTGATAAAACAAAATTTCGTGTTATACCACAATGTTTCTTGTAATATCTTGGCTAATCAGTAGTACTTATGATTTCGGAACACCAAACTTAAACCAATTTAGCAAATCAATCGCATTTTCAAAAAGAAGTCACATTACCTACTATCATCATAATAAAATTCTATCATCATTACAATTTTTTTATATTAGTTCAATCGAGGTAGACTTGCATAATTAAAAAGAAAACAAAGACTATAAGTATTTGTTTTCGTTAAGGGCTCCGTATTATTTCTTTAAATAATAAGCCTTTAACGAATAAAATAAAAATAACAACCAAAGCTCATTTTCATTAAGCGATGAAAATCAAGGAATTAAATAACGGAGTCAAATAAAAGAGGAAAGAAATAGGATAAAACAATTTAAAAATATTCATTAAACCAAATTAAGATTCAAGCAGCTCGTTATTAAGGCTTTTAGATCGAGTTAAATATTCACAGAAATTATCTTGTTTTACCTGAACCTTTAGACTATATTAAATTTGCTCTAGCATTTTAAGCAGTAAATACTGGGTTGTCTTCAAAATTGTATTATAACCCTCATTTACAAAAATAATAAGTATGTTCTAAGAGAAACCGTAGAAAATGTAAATAAAAACATTACATTACCATATTATAACGTTGACGCACAGTATTTACGGTGTACCGCTTATGTTTGTTATTTTTCAACGCCAAATTAAAAACGAGGCGTCATAAATTTCGCTGTAATCTATAGTCACTCGAACCGCCACCAATAGCGAGAGATTCATAAAGATTTTCATCCTTCAACGCATTGAGAGACATTTTCCAAATGTTTTCCCAGTAGGTACACCACTGTACATGATTGATAAAAAAATCATTTGTCCTGGTCATTATTATTTTCTGCTTAATTATTAGGCAACATGCTCTCATAAGTTTGTTTGAAATTTCTACTATATTATTCCTATAACCCTATTACTTTTGCTGTGTTTGTATAAGTACTTAATATCTACACGATACACGCTAGAGATTTTATTATACATAATGTATATGTGTACGTGATAGAAAAAAAAATACGTGGACATGAATTAATTATTATAATATTTTTTATGATTTCCTATAAAGTACACGCGTTCTGTATATCTATCTCACCTTCTATCTAACACAATTCCTTTATAGGTAATTAACAAGGTACTTTGCAAAAGCTTCTACACTATAATATAAGTTTTTTTTTATTTAAAGCTTCAGTACTGACTCATAATTTATTTAAAAGTATGTCATGCTTTAAAAACATACCATGTAAAAGACCTAGAGTTGCTAACTCAGAAGCTGTCAGGAGCCGATGGAGACAGTTCGTTTGTTCGAGAACTACATTCCACCGTAATCATTAATGTGGAATGTATGAAGGTCATTGACCTTCAGACACGGAGGACCGACCAAAGCGATAGTTATATCGCTATAATTTATTTTTGAGCGTCAGCGGTCAAATGGTCCAACCATTTACCCATGGAAATACTCTAATACTTAACGACTAAACATTCTACATAGAAAATTGTGCTATATTTCTCTAGGTTCTTTGTAAATGAAGCCAAAAATACTCCACGAGGGAATAGTACTCAATCCACGAACATTTTTATAACATCTGTTTGTATTTTACTTAAAACATTACTACATCTCTAAACTGAACTTGTTCAAAGTGCTCCAAACTAAATAGTTCCGTGCCAAGATTCTTGAGCAAGGTTGTATGAAAAAAAAATATTTAATTTAAGTTTCTAGTGCAAGGAAGCCCATAACTCATCGTTAGAAAAGCCTTACTTCTGTCGTGAACCATAAAAGATTTATCTTGTGATGTTTCGCGTTGTTTTCGGAAAGTGCACTTTCTAGTATTTTCTTGACAAGATTGGCATGAAGATGGACATATGGGATCATTGGAACTGAAGTGGCTTTAACTTGCTCTTAAGGCAGTTTTCTTTACAGATGAGTTTGCATTAAACGAATGGCTTGGAGTGATAATTAAGTCCGTTTTATTTTCTTTAAGTTGGGCCACAAACTTATTCTTTAGGTAAATGGTATCATAACGGTAGGTATGGTATAATTCATAATAAATTATGCCAATTAACTCATGGTATATGTATATAATATATACATATACCATGAGTACCATGAGAAGACATATTATGTCTTCTACAAACAAAAACAATCAAGAAAAAGATAAGTGAGAATTCAAGCTTTTGGGTAAACATAGCGATGAGAAGAAAATAAATTTGGCAAATCTTGTATTAATCTTATTTGATGCCATATATTTAAAGCTTTTTAAAAAATATTTAAAAATCAAGATACTGAATAATATCTTGCTTTTTAAATAAATTATATTTAGTTTACTCGCACACAATTCATTATAGATTGTGTCAATACCGTGTACACGTTTTTCCAAAAATAATTACCCATGATGTAAAATGGGTATTATTTCTCGCATACATATGTATTTTATTTGTTTTGTTTTTTAAAACATATTTGTGAACATAATTGTAGAAAAACAAGTAATGGAACATAATTATTAGTCTTAAGCCTAGTGTTTTGTAGATCAAAATATTATAGTTTTACCTATATGAATATAAAGTTTAAATCAACGCAACATAACATTTAAAACAAACCACAAACAATATTCGGTGCCAATAACACCCAAGCTCGCTTTCATCGCGACAAACCGCGCGACGGTAGAAAATTCAGAAAAGACTAATATAAATATCCAGCAGGTTAAGTATTCGTTTACGTTCATAACAAATTTTGTTTACAGCGCACTGAAATTACACCCATTAGTATAATACGATGTTTTTGCATCGTTAAAATTCTGTGTAATAACAAATTGGAAGGTTTCTGATGTCGTGTAAGTAACAACGTTTTGATTATTATCTTTAGCTCTTCATTGTGCTGAAAAATGTATTTGAATGTTTATGTTTTGATCATCATCATCCTCTTAGCGTTATCCCAGTTTCAATCTGGGTTCCGCTTATTAGTTTAACCGGATTTGGCTGAATATTAGCTTTTCCACAGAGCGACTGCCTGTCTGACCTCCACAACCCGAAGGGATAGCGATATTCCATGGTTTAGACTAGTGTCAGTTTATGTTAGAAGGTACTGACGCCCTGTAACGATTGTCAAAGATCTTCATGACAACCAGGACCGACGGCTTAACGTGCTCTCCGAGGCACGGGACAAGCGATAATTAACAATTCAATACGCACATAACTCCGAAAAGTCATTGGTGCGCGCCGTGGATTCGAACCCGATACCCATTATATTTTGATGGGTTGGTGTAAATATAAATGGGTGGTATGTTGTGTTGACCAATTAGCTTTGTTTGGTTTGATGTGATGGTAAATTATGTAGTTAGAGTGTTAACGAAAGGACTATAAACCCTGTCCTTTATTTAACCCTAAAACTAATTTTGGTAATTTTATATTATTATTATGCGGTATTTTCTGTTTTTCAGAAATAAAAATAATTTCTGGGTCATAAGAAATCATACATTGGACATTTGGTGATCCGTTTGTAAACTTGCCAGTTCGCATACAGTAAGAATCCAAGCCTCGGAATAACATTAGGTGTAAAAGCAATTTAAATGTATTTATTTTTTCACTACTGCTATTGCTGTCAGTTTATTTTGGAAAGTATAACGCAGTTTAAAATGTTATTAATTAAAGGAACTTAAGCGGTCAAAGGGATGCAAAATACTTTTTTTAACAATATTTTGTCGGTTTTATGCAGTGGTAAACGTGAACATCATAACGTACGGCGGACAAAGCTGCCAAAACTTCGTTGTCACTTCGATCTGCAATTTCCTCGTCAATTTCAATGAGAGCGCCAATACTTTAACGGACTCGTTCAAACTCTTTGACATTGAACTAGAATATCTCTGTTTAACAATTCACACAGTAACCAAGACGGGATTTATTTTACTTGCTTACACTTACCTTATTTTCACAAAATTGGGTAAGAGTGCTCTCCATAGACAGCTTGTTCAATATCCAAAGAGGGTATGCAGAAATATACATACCTGCAATGAAACAAAAGGATCATATTATTTTATGTTTTTATAATTGTATTTATGTACAAACAAGGCAATCAAACAGCTCATAAGTAACTAACACATAGGGAGGTAAAATAAAAAAAATATAAATAAACCTACATGTTCCGTTTTCATTTGTTGGTTGTATTCCAAACTCAACTACCTGTAACCGCACGTCCTTTGCTTTGGATCGAGTTAAGGGCGCTTGAACCAGCTTCAGTAACAGTATTAATAAGGTAATTAAGTTAACGAATAATGAATAACAGGCAGCGATAGCCGAGTGGAGATACCAACAGACTGCCGTGCAGAGGGCATCTGGTTCGAATCCACGACGCGCATCACTGATTTTTACAAGTTATGTGCGTATTATATTGATAATTATCGCTTGCCCCGACGTTAAACTGTTGGTCCCGGACATGAAGAACTTTGACAGTCGTTACGAGGATTCAGACAGTATCTCAAATAAACTGATACTGGTCTAACCCATGGAATATGACTATCCTTTTGGGTTGCGGAGGTTTTGTCAAATCTGGTTACACAAGTAAGTGGTCCTCTGGCTCCTGGATGCGGGACGATGATGATGAAGTTAGTGAATAGCAAAAAGGCCGAAAATTTTGCAGCTGAGACAGATTGGGTACAAAGCGGACGGGGGCACAAATTTACTTATCATGTTGATTTTGCTCTCGAGGCTACTGGCGTGTGAGGCACTCGACACTAATCAATAGGCTTGAACTCTCTACCTGAATGAGGTAACAAAACGGAATGCATAAAATTTGGTTAACTCTCAAAGAGTAGTTTAGAGAGTTTGTCATCTGGCTCTTGTAATTACTAAAGAAATGGAGCAATTAAGAAACAGGATTTTGTTGGACAGCTAACATGTTCGAGTGATTCTTAGCTACAATACATAAACATCAATTTCGAGAACAACTTAAAATGTTATTCGCTTATAACCCTTGGAAAGCCGGCAGGAATACGTATGTCCCAGGAAAATTTGTGTCGTCCCGCGCTTGCGAGAACACGTACATATGTCCCGCAACGACAGTGCCATATTTCACTGCTTTAAATGACTTTTAAATAATTTCATCAATAAGATAATGCCTCACTATTGCAAAGTACGAGTATTCTTTTTAATTCTGCATTTAATTGGTTTGTAATTGATTGCGATTTTATAGACATTATTTGCAAAAGTAACGACTGAAAATTGCGCGCGCGCTAGAGTGACGACAGCTCTGAGGAAAATGTAATTTACTTGGAAATGTAATGCATAAATGGACGCATATTCAAAAATAAAATATCGAAGCAGCATAATATAAAACTCTTTTGTAGCAAATGAAATAATATCTTATGGTTGCCGACTGCCCTTTCTGGTCAATGACGGACTTATGTCATTAAATAAAAATTCTCAAAAATCTATACTATTTGCGTTGTAGCATGGTGCGGGTGCGGGTGCGGATGGTAGTAGCTTATATGACATTGACATCTGTCAGTACCACATGACTAGTGATGTGACGTTATGTAATTCATTTTTAGCGATCTAACGATACTCGCAGCATAAATCTAGTTCTCATTAATAGTGTGAAAAAAGCGAGTTTGTGAAGTGGCTGAATGAAAACGGAGCTACAGCAAATTTAAAATGTTAAAGGTAGAGCTTATCGCCTTAGCGCGGCGTCATAAGCTACTACGAGTACCTTTGTTCTGGATGAAATGGCAAAAGAAAAAGGCCACCTGGTCCTTCGACTACTATCCTACCATTGCCAGTATGCAAGGTGATGTAATATCACCTTGCATACAGTCAAATACCATGATCAATTATGTACAAAATAACATCACTGATGTTAATGATAACGGTAGATAATGTCATGTATACTGACCGAGTTACTTTGTACCCTAAAGACATTCTGAAGTCTTTAGAATAATCAGGAGTGTCTTCACACAACTTGAGACTGAAAGTAGATTTGTGTTACCCCGAATTTAACGCGCGCGAAACGGCGGGCAAAAGCTAGTTGTTATATAAAGAATTAAATACTGCTAGCTTTTGCGGCTTCGCTCGCGTTAAATTCGGGGTGAAACCAATCTCGTATATTGTTCGGAATGCGGGGATACTTTAATAATTTTCGTTTAAATTCTGTTAATACTAATAAGAAATATAACTGCAAGATGTATTTATCACATTACTTTAATACATTTCTGTAAACAGTATTTTAGAGTCCCGTAACCAAAAAGGCAAATACGAAACCCTTATATTATAGATGCCCTATGTCTGTCTGTCAGTCTGTATGTCACTCACTTTATGCCACAACGATTGTGTCTACACATGTGAAAATTGGTAGGTACATGTATAGGTAATATTCTGTGAACCATTTGCCGACGTTATAGAAAAATTTAAAGATATAAAATAAAAAGGTGGCTCACCATACGTGGAACTGATGTGGACAATGGGTCTTTAAATATTACTTTGAGGTTCCTAAAGCCATTGCTTCTCAAAGCCAATCGTTTGAAAGATATACGCTTCCTAAGTAATAAAATGAGGATGTGTGTCCCTCTAACTTTTAAAGTCAAAGTTTTAATGCTTTTTTGCCACTTAACCACCTTGTAAGCGTAAGTTTTAAAGTAAAATAGTCATCATCATCATCATCAGCCTTTAACAGTCCACTGCTGGACTAGGCCTCTCCTTTGAAAGGAGGAATTGGCCTACTATACCACGCTGGCCAAACGGGTTGGTATAGGGTTTGTATCAAGTTTTCCTTCTCTTACAGTGCTGTTCTCTGCATAATATGCTCCCTCTGTCGGCTCTTACGACACCCATGGGATGATATGGGGTGGTGACATTCCGTATTCTTAATCCGTCACCACACAGAAAAGTAAAATAGTGACAAATCTAAAATAATATATGCCGTTCATCGTTATAAAACTTCCAACGAAAATTGGTTTGAACGATATGTAGTCAGCAGGTATTGAAATAAAGCACATCTTAAAATCGCAAAGAAAGCTTCATCGTCGTTTATATAAATACTATGGAAAACAAAGTTATTTGTGCTGGCGAAAAAGTCGTAGCGGTATATATAGTTAGTCGAAGATAATAGGTATGTTAAGTGAATAACTCTACTACGGAACCCTTTATGAGCGAGTCTGAATCGCTCTTGATTTCATTATGGATATTTGTTCCGTCATTTGTTAAGTACGTTACCCATGGACGAAACAGAATCGCCTAAATGCACACCTGCTACTTTGAGTGTTAGCCCGCCCTTGAACTTTGTTACTTGTTATAGCATGCAGCTCTCAGGGTAATTGGACTCTTTTTAACTGGAACGGCAAATCAGTGGGCATAATGGGGATTTAATAAATTTTCACCTTTTGCCGTCCCAGTCATTATAATAGCTTTTATAATGTTTTGTCCTAGGTGTCTTATTTGTAGCCGTTGGCATTAAGTACATAGTTTTGATGCATTATCTAAGATTCCGTATTAACAGGACAGGAACACCAATTTTCAGTCTCAGTTGTGAGAAGGCACTCCTGATAATTCTAAAGAGTTCAGAAACTCTATACCTAGGGTACGAAATAACTTGGTCAGTTTATAGGACATTATCTACCGAAAGGTATATACTACTCAACAACATCACCTTGTACCTAAATAGTCAAATGTCAAAGCCATGCTTCAGTATATACTTATCTCTATACACACTTTCGTATTTATACCTAATATTAGTAGGGATTAACCAAGGTAGTTACAATAATTATAAGTAGGAATATAAGCGAATGATCTAATGACAGTGCACAATATGACAATGTGTGATGAGTCAATATTGACAAATATATATGCGATAGCACATGCGCAACACTCAATTATTACTGCGCATGCATTCTTACTTGCAATAGGTACCTAGATTTATGCCCTACAAACTTCGACCCTCCCTACAATCCTTTCCAGTTTATTTTTTGCAACTAATGCTCTTATGTGTTTTCCTGGTTCTACGCTACATCTCTAACAATTTTCAGCCAAATTGGTTAAGCCCTTCTTAAGTTATAAATTCAGCAAAATTCGGTAAGACTAATAAGCGAACCCTAGGTTGAAACTAGGATAACGCTAGGAGGACGCCACTATATATTTAGTAAAAAACTTATAAAATAACTTACTAAATAGTCCTTTTTCCTCTGAGCCTCGGTCCATAAAATAATGTAACGCTTCCGCCGCACTTTAGATTTTTTAATTTGTATCTTATTTTGTATAACTGCTGTTGCTTTGACTGTTCCACGGAGATTCGTAAACAAACGAATGGCAAAATGTCGTAAAACATATCAACCAATGGAAACTATAACCTGCTAACTAATTTACAAAAGCACTTTAACAAAATAAAATATCTCTAACAATCATTCGTAAAAATCGAAAGACGCTCAAACCGCTAGAAAAATATTTACACTGAAAAATCAAACAGACGAACGCCAATAAAAGTTTAAATAAAGAATGCATTATGCCAGCATTGCTTTTATAAGGGATTGTTTGTTTTTATTTTAAAAACAAAATATCGTGTAAAGAGGTAACGACCTCCTTACACAATATTTTGTTTTTGCTTTGATACGTTTACATAATTTTATTATGCTAATGTTATTATAAACTGAGTTATAATCATAAAAAAATATTCTGAAAGCTTACATACATATGTTCCAAATAAAAATAGATTTATTAAAAAAACGTCTTCAGAAAGCGTCGTAGGTACTCGTACACTAAAGAATGAACGATTTTAAAATTTGGAATATTACCGTATTTCTTTTTTAAACAAGCTAAGGTATCACGTTTATGGTCGTATTTCGTACATTTGTGTACAACCAATGGAGGCAGCGCTACCGATACACAATCTATACTAATATAATAAAGCGGAAGAGTTTGTTTGTTTGAATGAGAAGAGGGGGGGGAGGTTGGGTCACAGGCAAAAAAAGGCTAAACGAATAGGATACAATCTACATGGGTATCGTTTTCGAGATTTTCGGAACGCTGATTAATAATATGAAATTTATTTAGTGATCCAAGATGGCGGATGGGAAATTAAAGATGGCGGAAAAGAAAATTTTAAATATCAATATGGGTATGGCCTTCGATATTTTAAGGGGTGGAGAAACGAAATACAACATCTATTTCGTGATCAAAGATGGCGGATGGGCAATCAAAGATGGCGGATGGGATTTATTTTAAAAGTCGATATGGGTATCGTCGCCGATATTTAAAGGGATGGGGAATCCAAATACAACATCTATTTCGTGATTCAAGATGGCGGATAGGAAATCAAAGATGGCGGATGAGAAAGTTTAAAAAAATCAATATGGTTATCGTCTCCGATGTTTTAAAGGATGGCGAATCTAAATACAACATCTATTTCGTGATCAAAGATGGTGGATGGGAAATCAAAGATGGCAGACGGGATTTTTTTAAAGTCGATATGGGTATCGTCTCCAATATTTTTAAGGAATGGGGAATTCAAAAACACCATCTATTTCGTGATTCAAGATGGCGGATGGGAAATCAAAAATGGCGGATAGGAAAAATTTTAAAAATCAATATGGGTATCGTCTCTAATGATTTAAGGGATGGTGAATCCAAATACAACATCTATTTCGTGATCAAAGATGGTGGATAGGAAATCAAAGATGGCGGACGGGATTTTTTTAAAGTCGATATGGGTATCGTCTCCAATATTTTTAAGGAATGGGGAATTCAAAAACACCATCTATTTCGTGATTCAAGATGGCGGATGGGAAATCAAAAATGGCGGATAGGAAAAATGTTAAAAATCAATATGGGTATCGTCTCTAATGATTTAAGGGATGGTGAATCCAAATACAACATCTATTTTGTGATCAAAGATGGTGGATGGGAAATCAAAGATGGCGGACGGGATTTTTTTAAAGTCGATATGGGTATCGTCTCCAATATTTTTAAGGAATGGGGAATTCAAAAACACCATCTATTTCGTGATTCAAGATGGCGGATGGGAAATCAAAAATGGCGGATAGGAAAAATTTTAAAAATCAATATGGGTATCGTCTCTAATGATTTAAGGGATGGTGAATCCAAATACAACATCTATTTTGTGATCAAAGATGGTGGATAAGAAATCAAAGATGGCGGACGGGATTTATTTTAAAAGTCGATATGGGTATCGTCGCCGATATTTAAAGGGATGGGGAATCCAAATACAACATCTATTTCGTGATTCAAGATGGCAGATGGGAAATCAAAGATGGCGGATGAGAAAGTTTTAAAAAATCAATATGGTTATCGTCTCCGATGTTTTAAAGGATGGCGAATCTAAATACAACATCTATTTCGTGATCAAAGATGGTGGATAGGAAATCAAAGATGGCGGACGGGATTTTTTTAAAGTCGATATGGGTATCGTCTCTAATATTTTTAAGGAATGGGGAATTCAAAAACACCATCTATTTCGTGATTCAAGATGGCGGATGGGAAATCAAAAATGGCGGATAGGAAAAATTTTAAAAATCAATATGGGTATCGTCTCTAATGATTTAAGGGATGGTGAATCCAAATACAACATCTATTTCGTGATCAAAGATGGTGGATAGGAAATCAAAGATGGCGGACGGGATTTTTTTAAAGTCGATATGGGTATCGTCTCCAATATTTTTAAGGAATGGGGAATTCAAAAACACCATCTATTTCGTGATTCAAGATGGCGGATGGGAAATCAAAAATGGCGGATAGGAAAAATGTTAAAAATCAATATGGGTATCGTCTCTAATGATTTAAGGGATGGTGAATCCAAATACAACATCTATTTTGTGATCAAAGATGGCGGATAGGAAATCAAAGATGGCGGACGGGATTTTTTTTAAAGTCGATATGGGTATCGTCACCGATATTTAAAGGGATGGAGAATTCAAAAACAACATGTATTTCGTGATTCAAGATGGCGGATGGGAAATCAAAGATGGTGGATGAGAAAGTTTTAAAAAATCAATATGGTTATCGTCTCCGATGTTTTAAGGGATGGCGAATCTAAATACAACATCTATTACGTGATCAAAGATGGTGGATAGGAAATCAAAGATGGCGGACGGGATTTTTTTAAAGTCGATATGGGTATCGTCTCCGATATTTTAAGGAATGGGGAATTCAAAAACACCATCTATTTCGTGATCAAAGATGGCGGATGGGATTTTTTTTTAAATCAATATGGGTATCGCCTCCGATGTTTGAAGGGATCGGGAATCCAAATACAACATCTATTTCGTGATTCAAGATGGCGGATAGGAAATCAAAGATGGCGGACGGGATTTTTTTTAATTCGATATGGTTATCGTCTCCGATATTTTAAGGAATGGGGAATTTAATATTATATAAAAATCTATGTTTGTTTTTGCATCATTTATAGACCCTGGAATGATAAGAGATTAAGCGCTAAGTCAATGGTAACTTTGTAAAAGGGGCTTTGAAAAAAGGGAATTAAATAAAAACTCTTAAAAAGGCGATACGGAGTTCGCTGGGTCAGCTAGTGATTAATAATATAAAATTTATTTAGTGATCCAAGATGGCGGACGGGATATCAATGATGGCGGATGAGAAAATTTAAAAAATCAATATGGATATCGCCTTCGATATTTTAGGGGTGGGGCCGAAATACAACATCTATTTCGTGATCAAAGACGGCGGATGGGAAATCAAAGATGGCGGATGGGAAAATAAAAAAAATGAAAATTGGTATCGTCTGCGATCTTAAAAGGGATGGGGAATCCAAATACAACATCTGCTTCGTGATTAAAGATGGTGGATGGGAAATCAAAGATGGCGGATGGGAAAATTAAAAAATCAATATGGGTATCGTATCTGATGATTTAAGGTATGGAGAATCCAAATACAACATCTATTTCGTGATCAAAGATGGCGGATAGGTTATCAAAGATGGCGGACGGGATTTTTTTAAAGTCGATATCGGTATCGTCTCCGATATTTTAGGAAATGGGGAATTCAAAAACACCAACTATTTTGTGATCAAAGATGGCGGACGGGATTTTTTTTAAAAGTCGATATGGGTATCGTCGCCGATATTTAAAGGGATGGGGAATCCAAATACAACATCTATTTCGTGATTCAAGATGGCAGATAGGAAATCAAAGATGGCGGATGAGAAAGTTTAAAAAAATCAATATGGTTATCGTCTCCGATGTTTTAAAGGATGGCGAATCTAAATACAACATCTATTTCGTGATCAAAGATGGTGGATAGGAAATCAAAGATGGCGGACGGGATTTTTTTAAAGTCGATATGGGTATCGTCTCCAATATTTTTAAGGAATGGGGAATTCAAAAACACCATCTATTTCGTGATTCAAGATGGCGGATGGGAAATCAAAAATGGCGGATAGGAAAAATTTTAAAAATCAATATGGGTATCGTCTCTAATGATTTAAGGGATGGTGAATCCAAATACAACATCTATTTTGTGATCAAAGATGGTGGATAAGAAATCAAAGATGGCGGACGGCATTTATTTTAAAAGTCGATATGGGTATCGTCGCCGATATTTAAAGGGATGGGGAATCCAAATACAACATCTATTTCGTGATTCAAGATGGCGGATGGGAAATCAAAGATGGCGGATGAGAAAGTTTTAAAAAATCAATATGGTTATCGTCTCCGATGTTTTAAAGGATGGCGAATCTAAATACAACATCTATTTCGTGATCAAAGATGGTGGATAGGAAATCAAAGATGGCGGACGGGATTTTTTTAAAGTCGATATGGGTATCGTCTCTAATATTTTTAAGGAATGGGGAATTCAAAAACACCATCTATTTCGTGATTCAAGATGGCGGATGGGAAATCAAAAATGGCGGATAGGAAAAATTTTAAAAATCAATATGGGTATCGTTTCTAATGATTTAAGGGATGGTGAATCCAAATACAACATCTATTTCGTGATCAAAGATGGTGGATAGGAAATCAAAGATGGCGGACGGGATTTTTTTAAAGTCGATATGGGTATCGTCTCCAATATTTTTAAGGAATGGGGAATTCAAAAACACCATCTATTTCGTGATTCAAGATGGCGGATGGGAAATCAAAAAATGGCGGATAGGAAAAATGTTAAAAATCAATATGGGTATCGTCTCTAATGATTTAAGGGATGGTGAATCCAAATACAACATCTATTTTGTGATCAAAGATGGCGGATAGGAAATCAAAGATGGCGGACGGGATTTTTTTTAAAGTCGATATGGGTATCGTCACCGATATTTAAAGGGATGGAGAATTCAAAAACAACATGTATTTCGTGATTCAAGATGGCGGATGGGAAATCAAAGATGGTGGATGAGAAAGTTTTAAAAAATCAATATGGTTATCGTCTCCGATGTTTTAAGGGATGGCGAATCTAAATACAACATCTATTACGTGATCAAAGATGGTGGATAGGAAATCAAAGATGGCGGACGGGATTTTTTTAAAGTCGATATGGGTATCGTCTCCGATATTTTAAGGAATGGGGAATTCAAAAACACCATCTATTTCGTGATCAAAGATGGTGGATGGGATTTTTTTTTTAAATCAATATGGGTATCGCCTCCGATGTTTGAAGGGATCGGGAATCCAAATACAACATCTATTTCGTGATTCAAGATGGCGGATAGGAAATCAAAGATGGCGGACGGGATTTTTTTTAATTCGATATGGTTATCGTCTCCGATATTTTAAGGAATGGGGAATTTAATATTATATAAAAATCTATGTTTGTTTTTGCATCATTTATAGACCCTGGAATGATAAGAGATTAAGCGCTCAGTCAATGGTAACTTTGGAAAAGGGGCTTTGAAAAAAGGGAATTAAATAAAAACTCTTAAAAAGGCGATACGGAGTTCGCTGGGTCAGCTAGTGATTTATAATATAAAATTTATTTAGTGATCCAAGATGGCGGACGGGATATCAATGATGGCGGATGAGAAAATTTAAAAAATCAATATGGGTATCGCCTTCGATATTTTAGGGGTGGGGCCGAAATACAACATCTATTTCGTGATCAAAGACGGCGGATGGGAAATCAAAGTTGGCGGATGGGAAAATAAAAAAAATCAAAATTGGTATCGTCTGCGATCTTAAAAGGGATGGGGAATCCAAATACAACATCTGCTTCGTGATTAAAGATGGTGGATGGGAAATCAAAGATGGCGGATGGGAAAATTAAAAAATCAATATGGGTATCGTATCTGATGATTTAAGGTATGGAGAATCCAAATACAACATCTATTTCGTGATCAAAGATGGCGGATAGGTTATCAAAGATGGCGGACGGGATTTTTTTAAAGTCGATATCGGTATCGTCTCCGATATTTTAGGAAATGGGGAATTCAAAAACACCAACTATTTTGTGATCAAAGATGGCGGACGGGATTTTTTTTTAAAAAGCAATATGGGTATCGTCTCCGATGTTTAAAGGGATGGGGAATCCAAATACAACATCTACTTCGTGATTCAAGATGGCGGATGGGAAATCAAAGATGGCGGATGGGAAAATTTAAAAGATCAATATGGGTATCGTCTCTGATGATTTAAAGG
Organism: Euclidia mi; assembly: GCA_944739405.2. Lineage (NCBI taxonomy): Eukaryota > Metazoa > Arthropoda > Insecta > Lepidoptera > Erebidae > Euclidia > Euclidia mi. The sequence continues at coordinate 11,500,520 of OX123196.2, forward strand.
ATGGTGAATTCAAATACAACATCTATTTCGTGATCAAAGATGGCGGATAGGAAATCAAAGATGGCGGATAGGAAATCAAAGATGGCGGACGGGATTTTTTTAAAAGTCGATATGGGTATCGTCTCCGATATTTTAAGGAATGGGGAATTCAATATTATATAAAAATCTATGTTTGTTTGTTTATCATTTATAGACTCTGAAATTATAAGAGATTAAGCGCTAAGTCAATGGGGACTTTGGAAAAGGGACTTGGAAAAAAGGGAATTAAATAAAAACTCTTAAAAAGGCAATACGGAGTTCGCTTGGTCAGCTAGTAATTTATATGCAAAGCTAATGAAATTAATCTACCGCCGTCGTTATCTCCGTGATTACTATTTATGCGCATTTTCCCGAGCAAATATACGCGTGGTTAAGTCAATAAGCTTTAAATAAAAGTCCGCGATAGCATACTAAACTACCTACCTTTTAAGTGGAAGCCATTATATACTTAACTAGCGTTCGCCCGCGGCTTCGCCTGCCTTATCTATACTACAATATAATAAAGCGGAAGAGTTTGTTCGTTTGTTTGTTTAAACACGGTAATCTCAGGAACTACCGGTCGGATCTGGAAAATTCTTTTTATATACGATAGCCCAGTTATTCCGAAAGGCTATATAGGCTATATAACGTAACGCTTCGACCCGACAACACCCTTCAACCCTTTGGGGCTGGGCAAAAGGCTAAAAAGGCTAAAAGATAATCTCAGCTAATCTCAGGAACTAGCAGTCGGATTTTAACAATTGTTATTGCCTATGATAGCCCAATTATTCTGAAAGGCTATAGGCTATATAAAATTACGCCACAACTTTTGGGATCCAGACAAAAATAATAAAATGGTTAAACGAGAAGGGGGAGGGTTGGGTCAAAAGCAAAAAAAGGCTAAACTAATAGGATACAATCCATAAGGGTATCGTTTTCGAGATTTTCGGGACGCTGATTAATAATATGAAATTTATTTAGTGATCCAAGATGGAGGGCAGGAAATCAAATATGGCGGATTAGATTTTTTTTAAATCAAAATGGGTATCGCCTTCGATATTTTAAGGGGTGGGGAATCGAAATACAACATCTATTTCGGTCCTCCTCCATTGGTCGACAGAGCGGAAGGCCAAACAAAAACAAACAAACATAAACTACACAAAGTGATGTCAGAGAGCAGTGATAACAATCATAAAATGTATGTATTTATTCATAAATTAAATTTGGAAATAGAAGTGGAAGTGTGTGTCTCATTAGTGCCAAAATTTGGACTACACTCATTACACGTTGCGGTTATTAAGCCGCAACACTGGTATTCTGCGCAATCCATTTTAGTGGCGTCGGCGCACGAGTGTCTGTTTAAAACTTTATAAACTACCTAAAATATACCTCGCTGTTTTCAATATGCGAGTAGAAACGATTTATGAAACAAGAGGTGTCTAATGTGTAGTGTCTAATGAAGAATCTTTCGAGTACTTACTAAAATAGTATAAAGCAAAGCGTCAGTGTGCTATATGTACCTACCCATACCGCCTTACTGTAATCACAGTCATTAATCTGGTTGAAATTATGACCAAATACGTAGTAAGCAAGTGGTAAGTGATTGTCAGAAATAATATAAAAATAAATATAGGCTTATGTAAAGTTAAATTGAGCAGATAATCACAAATTAACCTGTTCCGTCGTAGGATCTGAAGACAATCCATGGTATGAAAATATGATTATGCCAGTAAAATGCCCAATCTTCAATGCAACATTTAAACTATCCTTAAATGCTATGGTACAACAATACTGTCTGGAACTTGAGATCTGATCCAATACCTGTCGGCCATATCCAAGAAGGTGAGTAGGTGTTTGAATAGGTACTGGATGTACTTAGATGTAAGTGTTATACAATGAATAAAAAATGTATCTTCTTACAATAAGTTAGTTTTTCTACCCTAGAAATAATTTATACGGCAAAGCAACTTTGCCTGGCAATTAATAGATTAAACACTGATCTTCTTGGTAACTTTGTTCTGAATTCTTTGCAGAAGAGTTAAAAAAGAAAATTAAAAAGAAAAATACTTTTAAAAAGCGATACGGAGTTCGCCGGGACAGCTAGTATTTTAATATAGAGTAGCCTATGTCCTTCGCCAGGTGTCCGCCTATCGATATCAACTGCAGTGGTTTAGAACTGGATTTTTGCCGACTTAGTTAATAATAACTATGGCGGTGTGGCTAAATTACTCAAAATGTTTATAAATTGTAGCCTATGTGTTATTCTGATGTATATAAGCTGTATTACTGTAGGTAAAGTTTCATCCCAATCCGTTCAGTGATCTTTGCGTGAAAGAGTAACAAACATCCATCCAGCCATCCATCTATACATAGGTACATCTTCACAAACCTTGACATTTATAATATTAATAGAATAGAATTATGGAAGGTTTTCGTGATAAAGTGTTTTATTTTGGTTTAAACTGCGTGAACACTAATAACGTGTTGAACGAGAAGTTTATACTTAATACTTAATCTATAATATATTAATACGTGAAGCGAAATTTTGTGATCCCTTTTTACGAGAAATGCGCGAACGGAGGATTACGAAATTTGGCACACATTCCTTACATGTAGAAAGTGTGCAGAATTCTAATATTTTTATTTAATATGCATTAGAAATATATGATTATAATTAAAATAAACGATACCACTACTACTTTAGATTTCGCACACACATATGCATAACATTGTATACGTATACAATATTACTTTTTAATTTACTGTTATGGATCCACAGACTTTCAAACTGAAAAGAGGTTAATAATACATGTATAAACTTTTTTGTTCACAATTTGTCCTATTCTTCCTAAGAGATTTTGTATTTTCTGCAATATGTTTATCTTGGCATTCTTTATTTATACGTAAAATATTAAATATGAATAGTCCATTAATTTTAATTTTTATCTTAGCATAAATACGTGAAGCAAATATTGTTATCCCTTTTTACCACAATAATATTGATACAGACCCATAGCCTGGCAAACTGAAAATTGTTTAATTATAAAACGTATATACTTTTTTATGAAAGCATTTTACAGTATTAAATTCATTTGAGAATAAAATAATTTTAATTAATGACCAAAAACTACAATTAAATTAAATATTAATACACAGTACAAATAAAAAGGAGAATATATAAAATGAAAAAGAAAGGAAAACAATACTTTTTTTGTGCAAGGTTTGTTCTATTCTGCCTAATAGATTTTGTATTTATTACAATATATTATTTATCTGGACATTTTTTAATACTATAAGTGATGCCCCTAGACTAAAAGTGAAGGAAAATATCGGTTGGCTGGGACATGTTATGCGAAGACATAATTTGTATGGAGGTAAACAAGTGAATATTGTGTTTTTTATTTATTTTAAAGACAACTTTCGCTCTAAGAATAAATCCTGTGTCGCGGGGGCTCACCCTCGAAACAACAATTCATAGATCGCACAACTGTTGTCTCGTGTGGGTATCGAAACCATAGTATAAACGCAGTGTCAACCAATGTGAAACCTATGCAGTCTTAAATGAAGTCGAAAGAAGAGGGACGAATAGCAAGAGTGTTTCCACAAACAAGATGGATAGACAGTGTGAATATGAAAGTAGCAGGCAAGGCACGAAAAGGATGATCAGGCCAAGGAAAACATTAGTCGACTGTGTGAGAATGGGATATGGATAAAAGAGATTTACCCCTTTGTAAATAATTAGATGACAAGAAGTATAGAAGCAAAGGACGTACTGCACAAGAGCAAAAAATTACATTTTTATAAAGTAAAAGTTTATAATGTTAGCATCTGTTTTAGAGTTTTAAAACCAAGAAGAGTATTTAATAGCCGTTCCAGAAATTTCATATAGGTTTCCTTTATTTTTATTGTGCGGCGAAGTCTGTGATTGTAGTCATTGACAGTACAATTATAATAATGTAGAAACTTAAAAGTTTAGTAAACTATGGTTATCTTATGCCGGCGTCGGGACGTGACGACCCCACCGCCCACTGGAGGAGTTACTCTGACGAGTAGATACTCGTCATAGTATCTCCCCCTGCGCAAGCAGTCAACCGAAAGATGAAGGTCAATCCATCCGAACCTGGCGCAAGTAAATCCCAAGATGCTAGATGGGCAGCAGCGTCCACCACTAAAGACTTCTGCCACTGCGATCGCCAATACGCCTGCTAAGCGTGGCGATTACAGCAAATCCCCCCAAACATGAACCACATCAATAAAAACCGGCCCCTAGTCCCCGGCGGTCTCGCTAATCCTGGTTATGGTAGCGGCCATGATAATGGCGGGGCAAGGGGTGCGAAGAATCTCCGGAAGAGATCGGGCTACCACCACCAAAGACAATTGGCCCTAGCAACACTGAACACGCGCACACTGCGGACCGACGGGAAGATTGTCGAGCTGGAAGAAGAATTGAGCAAGTTGCCATGGGATATCATAGGCCTATCTGAAGTCCGAAGACAGGGGGAGGACTCGATAGTTCTCAATTCCGGTAACTTGCTCTTCTACCGAGAGGGCGACCAACAGTCCCAAGGTGGTGTCAGGTTCATCGTCCACAAATCTCTCGTGACCAACGTGGTAAATATAGGGAGTGTGTCGAGCAGGGTAGCCTACCTTATACTCAGAATATCCAAGCGATATTCGCTGGTCATACAGGTATACGCTCCGACCTCGACGCACCCCGATGAGAAGGTGGAAGCCATGTACGAGGACATATCTCGGGCTATACATGGCTTCAAAACTCATTACACTGTGGTCATGAGAGATTTTAACGCAAAACTGGGCAAACGTGACGCTGATGAGCTGACAATGGGAATTTGCATATGGGCATCGGAATTACCGGGGTCAATTGCTGGCTAGCTTTATGGAACGACTCTATATGATTTATTCCTTCTTCAAGAAGCGAGAATGCCGCAAGTGGACCTGGGTAAGTCCAGACGGCGCCACCAAAAATGAGATTGACTTTATCATGTCGACGAAGAGGCAGATATTCAATGATGTCTCCGTGATCAATTCGCTTAAAGTGGGGAGCGATCACCAAATGGTAAGAGGCACATTGAATATCTGTACAAGCCTCGAACGGTCAAGGTTGATAAAGTCTACGCTCCGACCGGCACCGATTCATATCCAAAATCCCGAGAGCTTTCAGCTGGAACTCAAGAACCGTTTCGAATGCCTGGGCGAATGCGTAGATGTGGACGAGTACAGTAAAGGGTTCGTGGATGCTGTCCATACAACAGGGGCTAAATTCTTTAAGCCCAGCAAGCCCACTAAAGCAAGAGAACCAGCAACATCTCGGGTCCGACCCTCGAGCTGTTAGAGAAAAGGCGCAAGATGGTTCTGCTATCCTCCGACGACATGCCAAAATATTGGCACCTCAACAGACAGATCTCTAAGTCTCTCACTCGCGATCTCCGCCAATACAACACAAAATGTGTTCGTGAGGCGATATACAACACAAAATGTGTTCGTGAGGCGATCAAGCGGGATAAGGGATCCAAAGAGTTCCAGAGAGGTCGGTCTGTTGGGCAGAGTCAGCTGACAAAGCTGAAGACGGAAGATGGCAGAATCATATCTTCCAAGCCTGAGCTATTGGAGGAGATCGAAAGGTTCTATGGACAGCTATACACGACAACGCAATAACCCGCAAGAACTCCAGCGTCAGACCTTAGAGCTGGATTGACCCAACACTATACCGAAGATATCCCGGAGGTCAGCGTGCACGAGATTAGTGTGGCTCTCAAACAGCTCAAAAACAACAAGATGCCGGGTGATGACGGAATTACGAGCGAGCTTCTGAAGGCCGGCGGCACACCCGCTGTAGAAGCCCTTCGGAAGCTATTTAATTTCGTCATTCACGAGGGTAAAACACCACAGGCGTGGCATAGAAGTGTGGTGGTGCTTTTCTTTAAAAAAGGGGTTAAAACCCTCTTAAAGAACTACAGACCCGTCACACTTCTGAGCCACGTCTACAAGCTGTTTTCGAGGGTCATCACGAATCGTCTCGAGAGCAAGCTAGACGACTTCCAGCCCCCCGAACAAGCCGGTTTCCGTAAAGGCTATAGTACCATAGACCACATACAGACGCTGCGGCAGGTTATACAGAAATCCGAGGAGTATAACCAGCCTCTATGCTTGGCGTTTGAATCTTTTCTCACCAACAAATTCTAGGTGAAAATAGTTTCGACAAAATGACATGAGATTTACATTAGCTTTATTTTGCTTATTTCAAATCAGGAGTTCGTTCTGCCGTTTTTTGCTTGTTTGTTAGAAAACTCGATAGGTGCATTTACATGACACTTACCGCAGGATAATCGTCGAAAGTAGTTTGTGCTGCCAATATTAGTTGCATCTTACGCACTATAGGAGATACCGAAAAAAAGATTTTCAAAATAGAGTTACCAAAAATAGCAAATTGTAAATAGAACCGTTTTTGTTTCAGTTTTGTAAGATTAGGTAGTTAAATGTCGGTACTATGATTCATAACAATCATAACCTTTCTTATTAATTACAAATTACTATTGATGTGTTGAAATTTGAGTTGATTTATAAAAAATTGAGTGAAGCTGATACTAACTGTTGATTAAATTCAATAATTAATATATAAAGTGTATTAGTAATATTAAGGTAGGTATATAAAGTGCTGTGAATAATAGCTGATATGCTAAATATTTGTGAGATTGTGTGTGTTGAAAGCTTTATTGAAGAGGATTTTTTCGTATTTTCAAGTTTTATTTCATCGAACTGCAGTTTGCAAAACATATTTCAATGCACAAACCGACATTATTTTTCTGATACGTTTAAAACTAACTGAGATATAGGTAAAATAATAACGGCGGTTAGCTGTTGGTCGGTCAGGAAGTAAAGCAGCCGAGACTACCGGACATTTTTTCTTTTTCACGCCCGGCGTTGGAGAGCTAAATTAACTTACAAAAAGCAAGGAAATCCGCGTTCAGTCACCACCTAATATTCAAAGACCCAAGTTATTCAAAGAGGATACCAGAGCCAAATTAAATAAGGATTTCTATTATCGCGTAACGGCACGAGCGAAGTTTACATAAGCGCTATGCACACTCTATAAATATACTGCTAAAAGATTAACTCCATACTTCATTACCTATGTAGCGTTGAGGTGGAAATGCGAATTCAAATAAGTCGTGTAAATAATGCCTAACGAGCCGCGGTGCGCTCGACGAGCTTTTATTTTCAGAAAACTTAACCTCTGCGCTATTGACAAATGTATTCTGTACTCTTGGTGTGAAAATAGATAGTGTAATTGTATGAATGTTACGTAAATGTTGCATCATAAAATGCAACAAGTTCATGCAGTTTGCTTTTTGATGTAGTTTATTTAATATATGTATGTAGAGTGGCTTTCCTTTCATTGTTTTTGTTCTGGCCAGCGAAGATGTAATGGTTACAATACCAATTTCCGCTTGCAGAACTTTTAATTTATATACAGGAATGGTTCTGCAAGCGGAAATTGGTATATACATATGTATATAGTGGCGGTTTCATACAAACACTTCAGCACTTCGACATATCGGTAGTCAATCCGGCACCGTTGGAGAGACTGTAGCACCGCCCAGGTTTCGATTAAATCGAAGGCTTTCTCATAGTCCACAAACGCCAAACATAGAGACTGGTTATACTCCTCGGACTTCTGTGTAACCTGCCGCAGCGTATGTATGTGGTCTATGGTACTATAGCCTTTACGGAAACCAGCTTGTTCGGGAGGCTGGAAGTCGTCTAGCTTGCTCTCGAGACGATTCGTGATGCCCCTCGAAAACAGCTTGAAGACGTGGCTCAGAAGTGTGATGGGTCTGTAGTTCTTTAAGAGGGTTTTATCCCCTTTCTTAAAGAAAAGCACCACCACACCTCTATGCCACGCCTGTGGTGTTTTACCCTCGAGAATGACGGAATTAAATAGCTTCCGAAGGGCTTCTACAGCGGGTGTGCCACCGGCCTTCAGAAGCTCGCTCGTAATTCCGTCATCCCCCAGCGCCTTGTTGTTTTTGAGCTGTTTGAGAGCCACACTAATCTCGTGCACGCTGACCTCCGGGATATCTTCGGTATAGTGTCGGGTCAATCCAGCTCTAGGGTCTGACGCTGGAGTTCTTGCGGGTTGTTGCGTTGTCGTGTATAGCTATCCATAGAACCTTTCGATCTCCTCCAAGAGCTCACGCTTGGACGATACGATTCTGCCATCTTCCGTCTTTAGCTTTGTCGGGTCAAATCCCTAGAAGGCATGGCTTTAAGTGATATTGAATCGAACAAATTACTCAACCATCCCGACGACAACAGATCCTTATCCGAAATGACAAGAATGAGAAATATGCTTTCGCATTGGATTCTTTTACCGACTTCCTTTGTCTTTTGTTAATCACAGAGACATAGACACGTACACACGTACACACACACATAAACACATACACAAACTCGTACACACACGTACACAATCAAACACACACGCGCGCGGGCGCGCGCACGCACACACGTACACACGTACAAACACACGCACATAATATACATATACAAACATACTAAGAACCAATATAATAATATACGGGTCAAACTGAGAACCTTCTTTTTTTGAAGTCTGTTAAAATACTAAAACTTTCTCCTAAGTGTAACAAATACCTTTTTTTCTGAAAACCGCATATAAATCGGTTCGGCCAAACTCGAGTTAATCGCGGGCAAAGTTACATATATACGGGTCAAACTCAGAACTTTCTTTTTTTGAAATCGGTTAAAGGCCTAAAACCTTCTCCTAATTATAACAAATACCTTTCTGAAAACCGCATCAAAATCGGTTCAGCCAAACGCGAGATAATCGTGGACAAACATAAATACATACATACAGTTTAAACTGAGAACCTCCTATTTTGAGTTTGAAGTCGCTTATAAAATACTAAAACTTTCTCCTAAGGGTAACAAATACCTTTTTTTCTGAAAACCGCATAAAAATTGGTTCAGCCAAACTCGAGTTAATCGCGGGCAATGTTATATTTATACGGGTCAAACTCAGAACTTTCTTTTTTTGAAATCGTTTAAAGGCCTAAAACCTCCTAAGTGTAACAAATACTTTTCAGAAAACCGCATCAAAATCGGTTCAGCCAAACGCGAGATAATCGCGGACAAACATACATACATACAGGTCAAACTGAGAACCTCCTTTTTCGAGGTCGAAAATTAGGTAGAAAATTTATTTAAACAATGATTTGAATAAATTAAACAATGATTTATCTAGAGCTTGAATAAAGGCAAAGAAAACACTATCTCGCGTTTCTTTAAAAATGTATCCACTATAACAGTAAATTTCTTCAAGAACCTAATCTGGTTCTCAACGGAACCTCATGGAACTTAATAGATTTTTCTTGGCGAGGTAATAAAGAAAGATCCCAAAAGTAATAGAATCAAAGCAATTTAGTTCTCTAAGCAAACACTAGTAAAGACTGTGTGAAACTAATAATAAGTTTTACAACGGGAGTGGGATTTTTTTAAATGTTGTTATGGTTTTGGCAAATAGTTGCACGTTAGTACTTACTGTTATTTATATGAATTTGTGATTGAAGTTGAATATAGACTGAGTCTTTACTAACTTTCCACTTTTATTTTATCAATTTTCTTCTTTCTCCAGGAGGTATCGTCCTGAATGTTTTTTATATCTTATATTGCATGATAACCACGATTTTCATGACCTCAATATCCAGGATGTTGTGAACACAACGGTGGCTTTACTGAATAGGCCTCGAACACCTTCAGGAGAGTCCCACACATGCCCTTTCAAACTCGGTCGATCATACTGTACGGACGAGTGGCAGAGCCACGACGCTTCGAAAAGACTTTCCACTAAGTCACCAAAAAAAGTGGTGGACTTCTGAAGCACCTGATTCCAATAAAATCGAAAAAGAATATTCCATTTATCTAACTGAATTAATATCTAATTACATTAGTGTGTTGGCTTTTCTTGACGTCTTTAGACACTCAGGTTTCATGTAAGCTATTGAAACTTGAGTTAAAACGTGTGTTCTATAATATTTATACTTCAGAAACTCAAGCTCCACAAAATAAAAAAATCACAAACAAAGCGTTGAGTGAAAGCTTCGGAATTGTATTACATCGACACACATCAACATGGAAGGTATTTTCAAACAGACACAACAAAACAAAATAACTTACTCTTATACCTACAACATTAAATAAACGTTTCAGAATTATTTAAATAATTATTGCTCACATGCTAGGAATGGTGAATATGTATGTGGCTACAGATTACCAAAAATAGCAAATTGTAAGATTGATGTGTACCGTATCCGTACACGCATATTTTGTGAGCTAGTTAATGTTTAAATGGAATACCCATCTTACTAATAAAGATAGAGTCACAGACACACTGTGAAGCAAATAAGAAGAAGTCCAGCAATGGACTGCAAAAAAGTGTATAATAAGGAGTGGAGATAATTTAATTTCAATTAAAATGCATCACAATAGTAAACAAATAAACATAAAATCATAGTCCATGTATCAAATAAAAACTATAACCCGACTACGTAAAAAAGGGGTCTAAAAAGGATGAAACAAGAAAATAGCTCATTCAGATATAATTTTAGAAAAGTATAAGTACAGAAATGCTTAAGCTAGAGCCGTGATCGCACCTATTCTATACTGGTGTACATGTACTTACCTGCCATGTTTGTTTAATGCAGGTTAGTGTTCCTGGTACCTGGTGTTAGGTATACTACTTTTTTACGTAGTCGGGTTATAGTTTTTAACTTATTTTTTATTTATTCCTTTTCCGTATCCCGATGGGACATTTAAACTAACCGTGCAATATTTACATTTTCATATTTAAAGAAATATCATTCCATGAGTGTCGTTAGAGCCGACAGAGGGAGCATATTATGCAGAGAACAGCACTGCAAGAGAAGGAAAACTTGATAAAAACCCTATACCAACCCGTTTGACCAGCGTGGTAGCCAATTCCTCCTTGCAAAGGAGAGACCTAGTCCAGCAGTGAACTGTTAAAGGCTAATGATGATGATGATAATTAAAGAAAGAAATAAAGGTAACGCAAAGCGTCTAAACCACGCTAATTTTAAGTACAACTGCGTTTAAAATATAAAACCGTATAATATATGTATATATTTGTAATGTGCTCACCAATACCTTTCTTTTGATACCAAACACGTAAATGATTATCTCATGAATTTTTTTTTTGAGGTTGGGATCTGAGGTATTAATTCCGTAATAGAAATCTTAGATAAAATTTACATAGCCTATGTCACCCGGGCTATTATTACAAATCTAATGACACCCCATTTATTAAAATCGGTTCAGTATTTTAGGCGCTACGGTGGAACATAAATACATAAACTGCCAAAAACATTACCCTTGCTTTTGGCTTCGCGTAGTCGGGTAAAAATGAAGTACAGATAAAGGTAAAAAATAAGAACCTTATAACACAGTTTCACTAAACTACATCTTTACCTTTGAACAAAGCTTAAAATCCTGTCCAGCTCACTAATCCAGTTAGTCTATACCTAGATGGCTTGCAAAGTGACAAACTTCGTGCACTAAAATCTCCTAAACTTTATTCAACTTTAGAACACAATTTCCATCACCGCCGTTTTCGGACCGAAATTACACGTTGAAAGACTAAAATTAGACACTATTATTAATTTTACTTTAGTCCTGTGGATTAGACGTATTAAAATAGGAACATTCCTATATTTGTATGGTAATAGGTATGAGTTTCTGAAATTATTAACGATTTCGAAAAGAATCACACTTGTAGTTATTCTTGAAGAGCTATGACATCAGTGGTTTTTTAGCATAGCTAATAATATAATATTTACGAAGTATTAAACTGAATGCGTTGCTCGCTGCGGTGCCATCCATGATTAAGTATAACATCTAGTATAAAAATCATATTAAAATATTATTGGTACAAAAAGCAGTTCTAAATCTAACAGTGCTATTTGCGTGTTCCGTCAATTTAGTTCTTTATATGATATTTTCTTTCATACTTTTAACTATCCCTTTGCATTGAGGAGGTCAGACAGACAGTTTCATTGTAGAATATTCTGTGAAATCCAGTTAGACTAATAAGTGAAGCGTGGGTTCCAACTGCGATAACGTTAGGACGATGACTTTTAACTTTCATCTTCCGAGTAACCAAATGATAAAATAGAAATATTATAAAAATCACTCAAATTTTTAGAGTAGGAAAGTTACACAAAAATTAATAGTATACCTACACCCCAAAATCAAGTTCAAATTAGAGATGGAACAAAATAGCTCAATAAACTTCTTAGATTTGACTATCAAAAGGGAGGATACCTCACACTCATTTGGAATTTATCGTAAACCGACATAATATACAGATACTACAATACTAGCATCGTCCTGTCATCCATCACAACACAAAATGGCAGCATTCCACAGTATGATACATAGATTATTAAATGTACCACACAATATAGAATAATATAACAAAAAAAAAAAAGGCTCAGTCGTTGCCCATCGCTCCTGAGGATGCCTCGTGCAGAGGCGAAACACGTGTCGAAGAATAGTCGGCGCATACAGCGGGATACTGCAAGTCAGGTATCTTCCTGGAACCTATACCATTCCTATATCCCTTATCCTTTTAGAGGAGTTCGGTATTGTTAACCTTTTTCTATTGCAATAGTTTTGGTGGTCAATCCGAGGGTGCGTGGTGGGTTCCTCTTTCCTTCCATTAAGTTACACACACTAACGGGTATTAAGGTTTAAAGTAAATATTATATAAAATGCAAATCAGTTACAGCTTAGTTGGATTCTAACGCCTTTTTTATCTTTAGACGAATAAATTGTCAATTCCATAGTATCAGAATCAAATAAATTCTCAACTACCAGAAATTAGATATTCAAACCATGGCCTTTCATTTGTTTTTTATTGTTACCTTTCACATTGACTCCATGCCGCCTGTTTTTGAGCAGTCATGGAATCCTATAAAGTCATCATACCAATACCAGTACTCAGTTAGGGCGTTATTTAACGCTTATGCTCTAGTAGCTAATTGTACATGCCTGATACGATTGCCGTACCTTATGTCACTACATTTATTTCATTTATTTATTTATTACATTTCATTTATTTATTTCGTGAAAAATTTAAATTCATCGCTCCGGTCCAAAATAAATGTTAATTTTTCTTCCCTAAATCTCCCTAATGTCTGTACAGATAGAGAAAGTCATGAACTAGTGCTCATAAAATCTAGACTTGAAACTATCCCTTTCTATGACAAGAGGGACAATTAAACTTCTTTTACCAAGTTACAATGCCAGGGGGCTCACGTAGGCACAATGCTAATATATTGAACCCAACTAGACTGCCTATAAAAGTAATGAATTGGATGAGACCCTACACTCTCCCTTAGAACTTGCCCAATTTGAAGATCGAGTAAATTAAACGATTGGTTCCACTTGAATAATTTTAGGGAGGTTCAAGATAGTTCCGGAAAGTTAATTGTAAGAATATATCATTATTATCGCGTTTTTACTATAAAACAATATAATATATTATGTTTAATATCTTTACAGAATAATAATAGTGACAATGGGGGAAAACTGGCGCAAAAATATTGGAGATGAAAGTTTTCTGAATTTAAGAGGCGAGTAACGACAGCTCAGTTGAGAGATATATATACAGACTATTAAGAACTTAATGATGTAAAATTTTACTAGAAAAATGTACCATAGGTTCTAAAGCAAGGGATATAGAATGCAACCTGGTAGGATGCACTTGGATGATGATCAAATTAATATAAATTAAAACATATTTTACGCGTGCTGAATTTATAGATCATCTACTTGTTGTTTGATGTATATGTTACAGCCAAAGTAATAAATTCTGATATTATATATACTATCTAGGCAATATATATAATATCTACTCAATTTCGACACAATAATAATTGACACCGAATTGATCACATTAACTAGCTATTTTAAATAACATCTTAGTACTCTTGGATGAAGTAATATAATAAGTGAAGAGAACTTTGTAAAGTTTTATTTGAATCAGTTCCGTACTGGACTTCGATGTGTTAATTGGCCAATTATCCAGAAAAACCATTTGAATAGGTAATGTTAGGTTTTCTTGTGACCCTGCACCTTAAAATAGGGCTCCGTCAACTTAGCTTATTAAACATCATCCCCTGACTCCACATTTCATTATAGCGTGGCTTGGTGATCAAGCCACGCTGTACCGAAATGGCAAGGCAAGTAATTCGTATCGTATTTATTACTTTGACATTTTTGGCCTGGCTTTATGATTCATCCAAATAAAGTGATTAATTTGTCAAATTGCAACATTTACTTGCATTTACAACATCTAACATATTAAACGCACTTCCTGAAAGTAGTTTGTTCAGAATTGGCTACTGAATCCATTTCTGTCATTTTTAATATTGTTTTTTTTTGTGTTCTAAATAGTAAAAATAACGTAAATTATAGTCACTTATTTGTTTCAAAAGTTGTAATATACGAAAATAACCTTAAGTCACAGCAGAGCGCCTTCTTTTAGAATGCATTTGTTTAATGGTTCCACGTTGAGTCACACGAACGCACATATTAATACAACACAATAGCGGCAAAAGACAATAACAAACAATTTACCACCAAAATATCTATCATCTATATTTCACTTATGTTATAATAAACAAAGGCTAGAGCGAGACGTAATGTGTCGCCCGCGCTGGCCAATGACAAGCGCTGGCGATGCGCTTAGACAAGTTATGACAAGTATTTAGAATCTAGTCATCCATCAGGAATCTGTCAGCGAGAGTTGTTTAAAAATATTTTAAAAAGTTCACTTGTTTATTAACAGAATGTGTAATTATCAACACGACGGCGCTGGTGTGGAACGTCATCACAAATCATTTTGAAGTTAACTTGTCGCTCTCAGACTTTTTCACTGTGGGTAAATAATTTATTAAATCACTAGTGTATTGTGAGGAGACAACAAGTGCCGAGGAGTTAATTAAAATATTAGCTGCTTTTGAAACAGTGAAAAGATGTGATGTGTGAGGAAACAGTGAAGTGTTAAGTGGACTACAAGAGTGTGATTTTATCCTGTAAGTTATTTAATTATTCTCATAATGTAACTATTAATTCACAACTTCAAACACACCGTTCTTGCTTTTTTCTCTCATTGATATTCTTTTTCTTTAACTATCAATAATGCTAACTAAGTATGATTAAGTTAGGATAGTCACAATAATCATTTACGATGTCATGAAACAATAGATCGTGCATGTTATTAGCAAACAATAAATATTTTTTATGCAAAGTTGACTGTTCACTCCAAAGCCTAAAAGTGTGATGGAAATAAATAGTCATATCTTTGGAAATATCAACAGTAGCTGACAAATTATTCAAGCATCATTTTTGTAAACCCCACTCTATCAGAGTGTGGTATGAAGACTGAATTTGAAACATTTTGTTTATATCGTATCGTATCTCGTTCCTATCAGATCGCTGTCGTTTGGTTACCATAGCAACCGTTTCGTGTTTCGTGTGTTTGTGTGCGTGCACAGATTTACAGTGAACACGCTTTTCACTTTTAATCGAGTTTATCATTTCTTCAAAAAACAATATTTACGCAAATAAAAAAAAATATTTCAATGCATGCATTATGATTGTAACAAGGTATTCTAATTGGAGTGTCTGAGGATGTGCGTTTTTTCCGTTACACGTTGTATATTGACTAGTCATTATGTATAATTTTGTATTAATCACTATGGCTCTAACATATATACAAATAATGTCGCGCAGGAATGACGTTGGGTTTCACATAGCCTAAGAAAACTTAACTACGATAAGGATGATATTCAAGAAATTCTATTCCAAAAAGAAGGAAAACATTAAAGACAAAAGTTTCTATCTCGATGTCTTTGGAACTAAACGAAATCTAAAAATAGCTTCTCTGATATTGTTAAAGTTATCCTAAGAGTAACTCCCTAAAATTGAATTTAAACTAAAATAAAGACTAGCCTTTTTAGACACCTATGTATTTTCAAGAAGTTTATTTTAAGTTTCCCATTTCTTTTAAGTTTGTTTTTCACCTAAACGATGGTTTCTTTTACATTGTTTTTTTTAGTCTCCCTCCTCCTCCGGGAAACATGCGTGAGTCTATGTATGTATGTATTTTATTTGATAGATATGAAAGATTTTAGATTACGAGACAGATTTTAAAATTGTGTTTATTCTTTTTTTTATTAAATGTAAGATTGAAAAGTATTGGTCCCTAAGGTGTTTTGCGGCACCATAGAACATGCTTAACATAATTATGGCAATAGACTCAAACGTATATACAGGGTGACACAAGACCCATCACCAAGCCGCAGTCTACTCGTTTTGGACATCATACCAAGTCATACTAAGCAAAAATAAAACTTGGGAAATGAGATTTTTGTTTCAAATAGACACATTTTTAAACCGCAATCAAAAGTGCGCGCGTGCAATTTTCGAAAAACCTTCTTATCCATGGGTGCAAAGGACATCCTTAGAACAGATTGGCGTGGTAAATGCATGGATTTTGTATCTAATTACAAAAGTTGTATAGTAACTTTGAGCTTCAATATCTCCTGAACCAGTTATTTCCCAGGTATGGTGCCGAAGTAAAAAATGTTCGTAATGATTAGTACAATATGGGGTTTCAGTTTTCGTTAAGGGTCTTTTTACACCCTGTATACGTATAGCTGGACAAACCAAGGTGTGCCTTTGATATGACAAAGGAGAGAGTTTGTTTTAATATAATGTGAATTGCTATAGAAAAAAAAATGGGGCTAAATATCATAACCACCATAAAATTAAAGTAGGTGGTGTAACCTAATCCAATTTATGTGTTGGTATTTAGTTTGTATTTTGGTTATCATTTTACATTAAAATGCTGGTTTATAATTTTAATGTAAAATGATAACCAAATAAAAATTATATATTTTGGTGATCATTTACTACTTTTGGGTTAACAATGATTTACTTGGAGTCATTTTGCTTAAATAGGATATCGAAATGTTAAAACTTTGGTTATAATTATACATTAAAATGCGGGATGCATTTTGGTGATCATTTACTATTGTTGTCTGTTATATGTAACTATATTTGGTGGTAAGTTAGACATAAGCCAAAAAAAATAGATAATTATTTGTCTTAGTTACTTATAGTTTAACTTTATCCCATAAAAACAATACTTGTCAAAAATACCAAGTCTCGCGACCGTAAAAAGTTGTGAGATCCATGTAATAACAAGTCGGTTAATTAAAAATCTTTAATGTTTTAAATAAATAGATTGACTCGGCCATAATTAACGGCCGTAATTTTGTAATCCTTTATATTCATATGGAATTACAAAGTTATTTATGCAGTTGATGTAACTCGAAAACTGGAACGAAATTGAAATATATTTTAATTTTTCCTTGGTTCATACACTAAACACTAATTGTTTCTTAAATTTGAAGCTTCTATGTTTACTAGAAGTGTCTTAGACTTTTGATGATCGGTCAGTGAGTGACAAAATTAAGAATTTTAACTCGTTATAATTCTTAAACTACTGGTTCAAATTGAATGAAATTTGAAATGCACTATATTTATACAATGCCTGCATAGCATGGTTACTAAACAATCAGGCTTCTAGTTTTATCCACAACGAAGTTATAGGAGGCCGAAAATGGCCTGAATTGCTTCGAGAAAAGGATGGTACGGCCGTGCCACTTTTTTGCTCGACTTCATGGGCCCCCACGGGCACGACTCCTATAACTGCCGTGCCCCCAGATAAAGGTCGGATATCTAAGCACGTTTTTAATTAATCGATTTTAAACGTTCGTGATTTGTATACATCATAGAAAATAAATTAGCGGGTCTTAATCGCGTTAACGTAACTTATTTAAGGTATAAATACCTATTTGTTTTCGACGTTTTGCTCGTCTTGCACCGAGTGTGGTCGCGGAGAGATTGATGAGAGCTCAGCGCCGTCTTGTGGGAGTGCGTGTTTCGGCACCTACCCTCACTTGGTCTTTATTTAAGTTCGCTATGTCGGTACTCCTACACACTACACTAATGACGTCTTCACACTGTTGAGATTTGTCACTGCAGCGGTGTTCACACTTGCTGATGACTGGATTCCAAGTAGCCAATAATTTATATTTTATGCATCCTCCCGGTTGAAATTGTTATATTTATTGATTTCTACCGCTTCATGTACTATCCTGGAGTAATCCTCTCTCCGGGACCACGCTCGGTGCAAGACAAGCGAAACGTCGGAAACAAATTGGTACCTATTTATACCTTAAATAAGTTAAGTTAACGCGATTCCCGCTAAATTATTTTGTATGATGACACAATTCACTGCACACTAATAGGTACTCAGATTATCGTCATCCTTCTAGATTTATCCCAATTAGAACCCGGAATCTGCATTCTTGTCTAATCGGATTTTACCGAATATTAGCTTTTCCACGGAGCGATTAACTGTCTGACCTTCGCAATCCAAAGTAACAGCTTTATTCCTAGGTTTTAATTGGTGTCAGTTTATTCATAGGTCTCCTTATATCGACTGTCAAAGATCTTCATGACAGCCCGTACCAACGGTTTAACGTGTCTTTGAGGCACGGGACAAGAGATAATTTACAATTTAATACGCAAATTTCGAACGCGATACAGGAACTCATATTGTTAGATCATAGAGGCAGCAATAGCCTACTGGAGATACCAACAGACTGCCATGCAGAAGGTATCCGGTTCGAATCCACGGCGCGCACCAATCACTTTTCGGAGTTATGTGCGTATTGATTGTTAATCATCGCTTATCCCATGCCTGGGAGCTCTCCCACATGACAACCGGGACCGATTGCTTAACGTACTCACGTTAAGCCATCGGTCCCGGTTGTCCTGAAGATCTTTGACAGTCGTTACAGGGCGTAAGCCACTCTGTGGAAAAGCTAATATTCAGCCAAATTTGGTTAGACTAGTAAGCGGACCCCAGATTGAAAACTGGCATAACGTTAAGAGGATGATGATGACAGGAACTCATATTATTTATACTTCTAAGTTTCCAAATTAACTTAATGCGCGAAAGCCTCCCAACAAAATTCAAACATACTTAACTATATTAATGAATGATATCCATGCGTGTCCTAAGTTTCACACGAAATATTTATCACAAGTTAATAACCAAAGTTCTGGCTTTGTGACATCATACGATGCGGATGCCAACCACGAGAATGTATATAAGTACGGAGTATATTTTAATCAAATTAGACAACACTGTGTACTTGTTGAATGTAAGCATCTCGCTGTTTCATATCTATTTTCAGTCTCTCTATTTGTTCGAGGGACAATTATTATCATTAATTTGTACGCGACATAAAAGTTTTTAGACGTATGGAGATGAAACAGTTTTTATGCCTCTGGTGTTGAACTTTATTTACACATTTGTATAAAAAGTGCAGCGTCTTTACGTAATGGAAAAACGATGACTTCACGAACAATACAAAACATTAAATCAACATTGAAGTTCTAATCGCGTTGAGCGTCTTAAACTATTGTAGCAATACAATTTATAAGACGACGAACTTTTAGTACTTTCTTGGTTAAATATGTTTTAAGGACCAGACGTACTGTTGTGTTTCATTCGGTGAGTGTGAAGGCCGCATGCCCTTCACTCACCGAACTACACTAGAGACTCACATTTTCTTTCTCCCTCATCCCACTGCTCTGCCTATTTATTTTTCGTTCCATGTTATCACTCATAACCATGTATATGAGCCGGAGTTAACACTTATTATTAGAAGGACACTGGTTTTCCTGTCTATTACCTACTAACAATAAAAAAAATCAATTCTTCATAAAGAAATAAAAACACTTAAGTAGTTTTCATTGTCTATTCTTATTCAGTATCACAGTGCATTGGCACTTCTCCAAGTTATTCTCAGACATTAACTTGACTTACACAAGTAAATTATTCAACGCCTTACCTGGGCCATTAAACTTCTTTATCATTTAATCTATGGCATGAAGTATTTTATGGAAATACTTTAACGTAATAAACAATGCGATTAAAAATGACGGGCACGTTTTCTTTCTGACCGTCAAATTAATGTCAATGGTGTTTTACATATATCTGGGGCAACGAATTATAAACTTTGGGTTACAATACACTATGAAATTAATGTTTATTTTATGTCATACTACTCTGTCAAGAAAGTCCCGGTAAGAGATCAATAATACACAAACTATTTGTTATTCATCCAAATTAATTGTATCACCTACAAAATATGCTCCTTCAGAAACGATACACTCACGCCAAATAATAATAATAATATAATAATAATAATATTCTACCATATTCACACAACACCGTCTAGTCCCAAACTAAGCAGAGCTTGTACTATGGGTACTAGACAATGGATACATACCTATTTTTGTAAATACATACATATTATACATAGAAACACCCAGACCAAGACAAACATCCAAGTTCATGCACACAAATGTTTGACTTGAGCGGGAATCGAACCCGCGACCTTCGGCGTAGCAGTTGCTTACACTCCCGCTGCGCCAACCGGTCGTCAAAAATAATAAAATCATCAAAACATTTTTTAAACGCTGCCACCGGCAATGAGTTCAGTTCTCGCCGCGAATTCTCCTTTATGTCTTCTACCGATTGAAAAAGGTACTTTGAGTTTAGGAAAAAGATAGAAGTCGGCTGGAGCCATATCTGGTGAATATGGTGGCTTGTGCGAAGGCGCATTATGGTAGTTTTGTTTTTGTTTTTCGTGTGAGTATGTGGCCAACTCTGGTGTCAGAGTTTTCAGACCGCCCTAACGCCTCCGACATGGCCTAACGATCCTTATCCTTAGACAAGAACCGGGACCGACAGCTTTACGTGCCCTCCGAAGCACGGTAGCGCTCAGATGTAAATGCCACACTTGGTCACCCATCCAAGTGGTGACCTGTGCAAGCGTTGCTTAACTTTGACGATCTGTTACGAACGGCAAGCTAAGTCTCGCTATGAGCGGTACTTTATACTTTATTATAGTGGTGCAAAATGATTCGTTAAAATGGTACGGATCGACTCGTGAGATACAAAAAGCTGAGCGGCTGTCTCTCTCAAAGTTGAATGAGGATTTTCAGTCACTGTTTCCTTCCTCCTTCATAAGCACGAGTTTTTGATAAAATCGATTCACCGTAAGCCTTCTGTAACATTTTCATTGACTCCGAACACGAAATTCAATTGGCGATGCAAAATTTAAAACAAACTCTTTGTTCGATGTTTTTGTCAATTATGTATGTATATCATATAATATAATACACATTAGATGTAACTAAAAAGAGCACTGCATTTAATATAAATAACAGATGCAACGCAAACTCCGCGTCAAAATAGAAAACAGTTGTGCCAATCTTACAACAACAAAAAAAACAGGTTGAATTGGGCACCATAAACAAATAATCCATTCCCGATACTTTTTTGACTGAATGTATATGAAACCCTCCCAAGAATGTCATAAGTGTCTAAGAAAGGTATAGTATTCTACACACGTGCACATGAAATTCCCTTCTTAATTTACAGTAAAAATAATATTTTACAAGTGCTGACATTAGATTTGGTACCTATTATATTTCTGAACGTAGGTAATAATATCAGCAGTATAGATAATTTCAACAATTTCACTTAAAAAAATGGATAGCCATAATGTTGACTTAATTTCAGGCGTATCTTCTTGGGTTTACGCGAATGTTACACATTGAAATTAAACTACAGTTTACGGATTTTATCGCGATGTATTGGTTTCACTAAGTACTAAAGTACATGACTGTGTAGAAATTACTAGAAGGAAGCTGACAGAAAACAACATGCCTGAGGAATATGCAGAAAAACTCAAACACTGCCTGACAACGGGCTATCTGTTATGGGACAAGAAATACTACATACAAGTAGACGGTGTAGCAATGGGCTCTCCAGTATCGCCTGTTGTCGCTGACATCTTCATGGAGGACTTCGCGGCTCGAGCCCTGCAGACTGCCACCATCACACCGAGGTTCTACAAGCGGTATGTAGATGACACTTTCACAATTTTACCAACAAATAGTGTTAATGCTTTCCTAAACCATCTCAATTCTATTAATAACCAAATACAATTCACAACGGAATTAGAGGCAAACAATTCTTTAGCTTTCTTAGATGTACTTGTCATCAGGAATAAAAACAACTCCTTAAGCCATACTGTGTATAGGAAAAAGACCCATACAAATAGGTACTTAAACGGTGAATCTCACCACCATCCTAAACAGTTAGCTACTGTAGGAATGTCTCTGTTTCAGAGAGCCCGCGGGATCTGTGACAAGAAACACCTGGACGCTGAGCTTCAACATGTCAGGCAAGTTCTGCAAGACAACAAGCTCCGACCGCCGCGCCACTGTCACAGATCCCAGAAGAAAGAAAAACCAGCCACAGTAGAAAGACAACCTGCTATCCTCCCATACATCAAGGGCGTGACCGACAAAATTGGCTACATCTTGAAGCGATAACTTATAAATTCAAGAGAAAGACAAATATCACCTCAGTCTGCCGTGAACATGAATTCTGTAAAGAATTCGAAACGTCGGCTAGTAATAAATTATAAATATAGTTTCTAGATCATTCGTTTCAAATGTAATAACTTAGTGAAACCAATACATCGCGATAAAATCCGTAAACTGTAGTTTAATTTCCATTAAGGCGCTGTTATACCTCAGAAGCCGTGAAACTCCTAATTTTTCGTCGCGCATCTAGCCATAACGGTACATATTACAAACTAGCAAAAATTAGAGCTTAAAGTCAAAAGTCTGAACAAAAGACTTTTGAAAGAATTTTTCATGTACGTAAAATAGAATCACGGTAAAAAAATCACAAAATCGAGGCAGAAAATAATCTTTCGTCTCACTGTTTGCAATATTTTGATCGTAAGCTGTCGTATTTTTTTTGATAATATTGTAGGAAATCTAATGAACTAAAGAATTACCCTATTTATTTTCATATTATACCTTTATATTTTGTAAAATTAAATAAAATCTGCCAAACGTCTATGATTTTGACGCTCGGTAGATCCCATCAATATCAAACGCTTCAGCAATTTAAACCTTATGAGCATAAGCAGTGTACTGAGTGTCAGTTGCTAGTTTACGCCCCGCCCAGACCTCATCATTCGGCTATGAGCCCTGTGAGAGATAGGTCATGTCGCTTGCGTCTCCGCTGCACGAAATTTTACGTAAACCTGTTTGTTATTATAATACGCCGATTTGAGTTCGTAATTTCATGTTTTATGTTATAGACTGAATACTTTGAATCAAATAGGCTTTTCATGTTACTATGGGCACATATAATTAGGACCTAAGTTTATACTCTTGTTGCGTTTAATTTGTTATTGTTTCTGTGCTTATAAATATATAACTAGAAGAATAAAATATGGACAATTAGAGAAATGAAGTTTTACGAAGGATTTGTACAAGAAAGCGTCGTAATAAAATAGAAATTCATCCATGGCCAAGTGATTATGAAATATGTAACATTTTTACACAACTTATTTTCAGAAGAGTCTTTTATGACTAACTATGTTATAGATTATCGATTATGCATAATATAATTATATAAATTATTCTCACAATACATAGCTGCCACAGTTTTCAATTTTTGAAAGAGTAATAACATAAAATCGAATCATTTTATGTACCTATATTTCAAATTCATTAGCTTGTCAGAGCGCCTGGAGCGCTAAGATGCCGCCACGGCGAACAATAATGATGACAGCGCTAATATGGCGCTCCGCAATCGGCACACAAGCGGTAACGAATGTTGTATTATTGTGTTTTGAACATAAACCTTTTTAGGTACATCGGGTAAAACTTCGATTATTCATAAACTATTAGGTATGTCTCAGTACATCTAATATCTTTTTAATTTCTAAAATCAATCATTTATAAGTAAGAAAGTGACTTCTCTGTTTGCTATAACACAAGATATAGTATTTTTTTAATAATAAACTAATAATAATAATAATTTTTATTAATGCAAAAAAGTATGTTACATGGCACCTATAATTAATACAGCAACGTAATTAGTCATTATAAGAGGAACCCTGTCTCCCAAACTAGGTTATACCTGTATCTTGAGAGACAGTGATTCGGTTGTGAGAGTATACTCATTATAATACAATGCAAGTGGGACATAATGACAATCTATCGTTTCTTCAAATTAGTGTTAGGCAACATCTATTTTTGTGTGTGTGCACCTATATGCGTGTGTGTGAGGGTGTGTGTATGTGTATGTGTGTGTGTACGTGTATGTGTGTGTGTGTGTGAGGGTGTGTGTGTGTGTTCGTTGCGTGAAATTACACTATTTGATGAAATTGAGTAATAATTCCGTTTTATGATAGTCGAGTTGGAGCAACCAGTTTGTGAGAATGTTTTTTGTTTTATATTTATTTAAACTTAGAATATTTAGTTGTTTATTAACTTTTTTGTAGATATAAGAACTTAATGTAGGAAACTGATGTTCAGCAAAGGAAGTTTTATGTTTTAATGTGGGAATGATAACCGTGCGTTTGTTTGGATTACAAGGAGGTACTATGCTATGGTACCTGAGAGTGATTTGAAGTACAAACAGCTGTCTAACCGTAAGGAGTTTGCAATCGCTGTATAGTTGCACAGTAGGGTATCTAAAAGGTTTTTTGCACATCACCTTCAGAATGGCGCGTTGAGCTCTTTCCAACTTCAGGAGATGTGTTTTGGCTGCCCCACCCCACACTGTTATGCAGTATCCGATCACTGATTGACACAGAGCGTAATATACTACTTTGAGAATGTCAAAACTAGCAGATCGTCTGAGTGATTTAAAAATTTGAATGAGACGAAGAGTTCTATGCGTCAGCGATTGGATATGCTTGTCCCATTTTAATTCCTGGTCAATTAAGACGCCGAGATACTTCACGTTATCTGTTCTAACAAGAGCCGGACAACAACAGGGCAACTGATTTGGCGAACATGAGTGAGCTGTAATCATGAAGGATTGAGATGGAGCTGAACTGTGTCGAATTGCGAAAGGAATATAAAAGGTTTTTTGTAAGTTAATTGTTAGGAGATTAGCATGCAACCATGACATGACAGTAGTTAGGGCAGATTCAGCCTTACGCTTAACCAAGTCCCCGGTATCTCCGTAGACTAGAATTGCGGTATCGTCTGCGTATGCAATGGTTTTACAGTCAGGGAGATTAAGCGTACATAAATCATTCACATAGATTTGGAATAGCGTTGGGCCCAAAATGCTTCCCTGAGGAATACCAAAGGTGACTATTTCTTCATCACTCAAACAAGAACCAATCTTAACCCGCTGTGTGCGATTATTGAGGTAATCTTTAAAAATCTCAAGTTGTAGTCCCCTGATTCCAATTAGTTCCAATTTAGAAATGAGGAGAGGAACAGAAACTGTGTCGAACGCCTTAGACAGATCTAAGAATATGCCCATGCATTTACTTCGATTGTCCAATTTGTTTGCAACTAATTTTGTGAGATCTAGTACTGCATCCTCAGTAGACATGCCAGGACGGAAACCATACTGATTTTGCGCAATTATTTGGTGTCTGTCCAAAAACTTTCTAAGATTATTATTGAGGACCTTTTCAAATATTTTAGAGAGAGCTGGCAGTACTGAGACTGGTCTGTAGTTGCTGACACAGCTTCTGTCCCCACCTTTGTGGATAGGATGTACGATGGCTTTTTTCAAGGCGTTTGGGAAAGTACCTGTATAGAGACAGCGATTGAACAAGAATGTGATGTGAGGAGCCAAAATATGCCGGGAATCCTTAAGGACTGAGGAGGGTATTCCATCCCAGCCTACTGCGCAATCATTTCTTAGTTGTAAGATGAGAGATTCAATTTCTTCTTTATCTATGTCCAGAATTGCAAGGGAATTAGATGTGGAGTGACGGTTGGGGGGATTGGTAGTATTTAGGTTTGTGAAATTAGAAGATAATATTTTCTCTGCAAGGCTTTTTCCTACATTGGTGAAGTAAGTACAGACGTTATTAGCTGAGTGCTTAGGATTCGAACTGACGCTTAAAAGTTCAGATGCATTGTTTTGCTTATTTTGTGTATTAGTTATTTGCTTAATCGTTTCCCACAAGACTCTCGGATTATTTTTATTTTTTTCTAGTTGGATCTTTTATATGAAGCTTTTAAATTATTAAGAAGTTTATTACAATAGTTGCGGTACCGAGTATATGTGATTTTTAGTATTAAATTATCCGGATTTTTTTTTGAATTAACGTGCATCTTATCACGATTTTGTATACATTTAAGGACCCCAGTCGTTATCCAGGGTTTTAATATTATTTTTTTACGGGGAATTTTAATTTTTGAAGTATGTTTCGTAATCACAGTTTTTATTATTGTAATAAAAATATCCATAGATTTATTAGCACACGTTTCTACGTAGATGGCTGAAAAATCCGTACTTAGAAGTTCCGATTTAATTGCCTCATAATTTAATTTAAATGTAAAAGCCGAAGCTTTCCTGTTTGGGTTAGAGTTAGAGATAACCAATATTGTAGGTTTGTGGTCAGTAACATGTGTTTCCAGCACTAGAGTTGTAGAGGTTTTATTACTCTTTAGAAATACATGGTCATAGCACTTGGATATACGTGTGGGAAATACATGTGTTGGTAACAAACCGTGCGATGCATTTAGGAGCAATAGATTTAGGGACCGATTATCTCGATTATTATGGGCAATATCAATATTTAAGTCACCAACAAGAGCAATGTTAGGAAAGTCCTTCAACTTTTGGTAGGTGTTATCTAAACTATTTAAAAAGTTATTGCAATTGTCCTGTGAGGAGTATGACGGTGACCGGTAAATGCCTAGTACAGCCAAGCTAGAATCTATTTCACAGACAAGACAGTTGCCATCTTTAAAACTTGGCTCCCATACCCTATGAGTTAGTTCCGATTTTATATAAAAAACCACCCCATCATTTTTGTTAGCGTTAATTTTAGTAGAGTATGAGTCATACCCATTTAGAACTGGCAAATTGATTACTTTGCTTAGCCAGCATTCAGTAAGTACTATAAGATCGTAATCAATTTTTGTACGTTCGAACAGCACCTCCAGTTGGTCAAAATTTTTATTCAAACTACGTATATTTAAGTGGAATACTGTTATTAGCTTGGTTGATGAGTTCACAAATTTTAGGCAGTCTTCCGGGGTACAGTTAAAGGATTTTCCTAATAGAGTATCTAAGTCATTGTTAATGTTATGTATGTTAGCCATTGGAAAAATTTACGGTAAGTACAGATGGTACTACAATGTTATGAACTGTAGAATATAATCTGACAGGATTGATGACGAAAGCAACTTTGTAATAACATTTGTGTAGTGTATGGAAAAACTGTAGTGTAGTTTTTGTTCTTATTTGAATCTGTGTGTGTGAGAGAGTGTATGGGATACTTTTGTATGTGTAATTAAGATGTGTGTGTGTGATAAGTGTGTAATTGAGATATAGTGTGTAATTGAGATATAGTGTATAATTGAGATATAGAGTGGAATTGATGTATAGTGTAAATTGGCTATGAGTATATGAAAAATTGTTACAATAATATATATTGTTAGTTGTATTATAAATAGTTAGGAACGTAAACAGACTAGCACAATATAGTCACATACTGTTGTTTTCAAGATTTTGTAGGCACTTCTCAGATGTTATTTTGATTTGCTTATCACCCTCTGCTTTGCGAAGAAAAATATTCCCATTGGAGATCCAGCAATATTTATATTCCTTATTTTTGGCGAAACTACGGGCCTGGTAGAATAGCTTTTTATGACTAGGGGGTAACTGCTCAGCAATGTAAATTGGTTGTCGTTTGCCTTGTAAGCCAATAATCTCAGTGTTTAGTTTGTCTGTTACCGCCCTGTCTTTATTAAAACGTTTAGTCGCGCTTAACAAACTCTGTTTGGCTTGAACTGTCTTGAACTCGACGACTACCGGGCGCGGAGAGCTGTCATCCGTTACCTTGCCTGGCAGACGGTATATGTCGCGAAAATCGGACTCACAGATACGCATGCCAATCGCCTCGCCGATATTGCATATTGTCTTAGCTAGAGAAATATCAGTTTCGTTCTGTTGTTGTGGAATATTTCTTATCTCAGCTCCTGATGATCTTGATTTCAGTTGTAGGTCTTGAATCTTTTTTTCCAAGTTAACTATGTACATATTCTGTTCTGCTCGTTCTTTTCTTAATTGCTCAACCTCTTTTTTCAGATCTTCAAACTGTTGATTTATAAAGGCCATAGAATGCGAGATCTCTTCGTTTGACTTAATTATTTGCACATTCGTCGCCTGAATAATATTGTTTTGTTTTTTTATGTCAGCTAATTCTGATACCAAAGTAGACATTATAGCATTCTGTTCTGACATCATCTTCTCGATGCTAGAGTCCTGTTCTTTTTTCCAGTTAGTGAGCGTATCTTGAAGTTCTTGCAATTCTAACAAGGGCTCTTTCTGTGGGGAATTCTCGTTTCTCGGGCGTTTACTTCTTTTGTTCGTATTTATATTGTCGCTCATTATGACCGCAGAACTTATATCCGGTTCAGATTGAGTTTGATTAAGCGTGTTAGATATTTTAGGTTTGTTCGGGGGGGAGCGTTGAACCTTCGACATACTGGTCGGTAACAATCGGGTCAGTAATAAATAGGCCAATCAGTAGTTAATTTAGGAATGCTCTCGCGATGTTATAGACAAAAACGTATACTCGCCGTATAATAATTCAGCGCTATTGGGTTGTAAAAGAAGTGTATGATGCCGTAGATAGATGTTCGCCGTGTCGCGTAGCTCATCCGACTGCCGATATCCGCGGCGACGTCAACTGTATCGTACGTAGCACACTGTCTGCGTCTCGTAGCGTGGCCGATGTCGGTCGTAGCGGTGACGTCAGCGGTATCGCACGTAGCGCAGTATCCCCGTCTCGTAGCTGTTGGTGATCGCAGGCGGTGACGTCAGTTGGGCCGCATGTAGCGTGTTGTTTCGCACTTCGCTGCTACACGTCCTGTGGCTCGGGGGTTAAGAGCTCTGGTCGGGCCTCCCCACCGCTGCGAGCGCAAGTTCAAACCCCGCAAATCACCGCACTTTTTGAGATGTTTCTTCGAGTTGTAATTTCGAAACGTATATGTATCTCACTCTAGTACCACCCACTGGGAGTGACCCTCCGGTTAAAACAGTTAAAGAGTGACAAGGAATTGATATTTAAGCTATTCAACCAATCACAGAATTTAGAGCAAAGAATTTAGTAGCGGAATTGACACACGTCCACTCGCTTAGACTTCACTCGGCCGAATCCTAACGTAACTAATTATCATTATTGTAATTACAGTGAAGTTAAAGATAACAGTTCTGCAACGTCTTACACACATTTGACTTCAGTCATTCCTAACACGATCTGTTCAAGAGCTAGCCAAGAAATGCCAAATATTTTTTTTTAAAAATTTGACTCAAATTTCGTAGTGATAAGCAAAAATTACAAGAGGGATAGCAGTGACTGGTTCGAATTGCGTAAGAATATGTTGGCAAATTGAAATTTTTGTATAGTGGTAAAAAGAAGAGATAACAGCAGTAAAGCCAACTTAGTAAAAAATATTTTGTACAAATAAAATATTTGCAATGTAAAATCAGTTGCGCATGGAATCTAAAATGAACAACTGGCTTTGCAACAACTGGCGAAGCAAGAAAATGTAACAATCGAGCCTTGTGGATTATTCGATTATTGGTGCCACGCCAGATGGATTAATAGGTCCAAAACGATTGGGCAAATTTAATGTTCTAAAGTTGCATATTAGAATGGCCTGGAGAATAGTATAAGAGCAAATAAAATACAAATATGGAAACAAGATAAAAAAGTGAACTGACTAGTCTAAACAAATATTGTAATTGTTATTACCAAATTCAGGGGCAACGCCACGTTACACGCAAACAAAAGTGTTTATTTGCTGTGTGGAGTGGCGAAAGTATACCACTAAAAATAGAAATTATAGAAAGAGATGATGTTTTCTGGGAGAAGCTTGTGGCGTTTTATATGAATTGGCAGTTGCCTGAAATTGTTGATTCTCGCTAAGCTCAAGGGATGGCATTGCGAGATCACGGAGAGGAAAATGTTTCATCAGTGCTTGAAATTTCTACAATACCAAGCCGTAAAAGGAAAGTAAATGAAACTGTGCCTCGTGAGCAACAGCAAATAATAAGTATTGAAGCCTTATCACCTCACATACTGCCTTTAACATTCGATGAGAATAAAGAAAACCTGCCGGGTTGTAGCAGACAGCTAACTTTTGTTGAGCTGTAAACTCTGTATTTCGTTAATAAATTATAAATGAATATAAATAAATATCTTTTAATATTTATTTTCTTTGAAACAACACATATTTGAAGCGAAAGAATTTTTTTATATTTTTCCATACAAACATGTATGACGAGAGCTAACGAAAAAGCAGTAACTCAAATTCTAATTCTATAATTTTCTAAGCGACATAGCAGTATCTCATGAATAAGGTATATCCACATATATTTTTAATGTTTCATCTATTTGAAAAATAATAATGGGTTGGGTTTCGAAACAAGTCGCCTGAATTTGAGAGTATTGGTAGTGTAGGGGGCTTAAGGGAGTTCGTTTTAATCACCTAATAGTAATTTTGGCTGCCGGAGTTGCGTCTAAATATTTTTAAACAATTTCCAAAATTTCATTAATACAGCGGCAATTATGCAAAACGGAACGTAGTTTTAATACTTTAGTACAGTTTTACAAATGTCTATGTTATGTTTTATGTGAAAAACGTGAAACGAAACGCAAAACTGCCATCTTGGAATGATCATATTGACAGCTGATGTCAAATTTGTGCGTCATTGCTTTCGAGTGCCTAGGGTTAGGTGCGACTGTAATAAGTAACTAAATAGGTTATGTTAGGTTCTCTTTTGACCCTTAATCCGAAAATAGGAGCCCTTCGCAGGGCTCCGTCAACCTTAGTTTATTAAACTAGTGTGATGAATGTGGAAGTTGGCAGTGCCATGACACCGATGTTTGGAGATTTTTTTTTTCAGAGGAAACCAAGTATTTCCGGCAAGTGAAAATGGTGAGGGGGGTTTCAAGTCCTCCCCTCCTCTCTCTCCAATCACTCACAACCCCTAAAAACGGCGACGTATTTCGAAACCTTTACCATAATAATTATACCTATAATAAAAATAAACATCCATAAATAAATAAAAGAAATCAACTTTTACTAAACTTCAATTATCTCGTAACTCACTTTAGTTGAGATACGGCTTTTGCGCTTAGTAGAGCAGTATTGTGTTTTTTAGGGTACCGTAGCCAAAAATTTTAAAAACGGGACCCTTATAGATTCGCAATGTTTGTCTGTCTGTGCGCCCATATGTCACAGCCAATTTATTGCAAAACAGTTTTGAAAACTGGCAGGAATGGAATTAGATGTAGGTATTCTATGAACTGCTTCACTATTTTTATACAAAAACAAAACAAACATAATTATGGCCTCTCCATACATGGAACTGACTTAATTATTTTGAACATCTTACGGCACGTAGGTATTTACCTACTTTCGTCAACTATTAATACCTATAACGTCTAATGTAAACCAGTTTTGCTCATGACTGCACTGAGAACAAAAATTGCGGTATGCCTATATTGTACAAACAGATTGATGTATGTAATAGAAATTTTAATATCAGTATCTCAATTCAATATGCTAAAACGTTTTGCTTGCGATTTTGACATATTGGAATACGGATGTCGCCAGAATACAGCCGCACACGACGAGAATGAAGGGGGGCGCCCCGCAGTAGACGGATCTAAGCTCCCTTCACCTCCCCTGCTTCACCCCCTCATTTACCAAAACAGTCGCTTAGTACAGCGCCTTAATTTCAGGCGGAAGAATTTCCTGTATTTAGTTAATCGTTTGACACAGATATAAACTAATTTAACATATGAAATAAAATTCACACATTTTGATAATCACACAACATTATTACTTCAACCAATAGTAGCTCTACATGCGAACAAACACAATACTTCAAAACCAAGCACCACTTAATCTCATAGCAAGGAAACATTCCACATAAGTAATACATCAGTTTAAGTTATCTAAGCATATTCACATTACGATCGTCCGTATCATGAACAGTGAGATTTAAATGAAATATAATGTTCCAAGGCAGCCTGAAGGCTGAAGCGAATGTTGGATGGATAAAGAGTTTATTTCATACATTTTAAGGTATATAAGCCATACATATTTATGAATACTCCGTGAATGTCTGATGTTTCGAGAAATGGTCCGCAATTTTGTGTTTATCATGATTTCTCTGGCCATAATTTATTCGTGTATTTTGTATAAAGCAGCATTCACTTTTGTGTTGTTTAGATTTTATTAATAGACAATGTTTTGTATTCATAAATGATTAGGGTGAACCCTGATCATTGTATTAACGGCATAGACAAAAATATTATAGTAATATTGTTTTGAGCAACAGCTTGGGAATGAAATTCCAAGCTTCTTGACAATGCTTAGTTACATTAAAGTAAGTTCCCATTAGCTGTTTTTTTCGTCCGTCCAAAAAGACGGATATGCTACTGGGACTACAATTTATATGACACAATTCCTATTTAAACGGTGCAAGAATATAGACGGATATTGCCGGTGGCACTTCTGTACAATTTTTAGATGACATTGTTCACGTTTAGACGGAACTAGAAAACAGCCATTTCATCAGAAGGGGAGTGAGCTATCACTCTTTTTATTAAATTGTGTTCCAGATTTCCAAGTTATGTCTGGACTAGAGGATGCACGCAATACTTACCCTTTTCACACGATCCCTTGGGAATTTGGGGAAATTCTTTCTTAGTGTACTCTTACGCTATCCAAAGAACATACATTCCGTATTTTAGCTTCTTGCGCCCCATAGTATTAACTGTGCGATATCTGTCAGTCACTGAGTAACGCAAGAATTTTATATATACACTGGTTGACTATATTCATTCCTGATTTTAAAGTCGTTTATTCAAAGCCGATTTTATGTGGTCGATAAACATGGACCAGATGTACTAAGATTCCATGTGCTATTACAGTATTAAGGATATAGAAGTCGTAGCTAACATATAGCTTAGTAGCTATAAAAATGTAATGGAATATAAAACAAGACTTTCTATACATTACGACCGCACCTTTATGCGACAAGATGTAAAATATGTCAACTGCAAAGTTGCCTGTAGTAAAAATAGGCGAAGTCGTTATATAGATAGACGCTTTGACACATTATCGTAGTAATAAAAGTAACGTATCTACATGATACGGGTACGTGCGATGTTAACACTTCGTATGTTTTGTGTATAAAGAGTACCTACGTTAAATGTTGTGACGATGTAAATTTGAGAAGAGAAGATTCAGAGACTCAAACTAAGTAACGTGTTAAAGCAAATAAAGATATGTGTGGATTTTTTAATACATTTTTTTTTCAAATATACAAACATTTCTAGTACAAGTGTACAATTGAATCTCAGGGCTTGGCACGCGACGATGGTAAGACACCTGGGTAGGCCTTTGGTGTGGAACGCAACATGTGTCGAAACCCTTGCGCCATCTCATCTTCCTAGCACAGCGGGTTGTGCGGGCGCTGCTGCTGCTTCAGCGGAGACTCTCAAAGGGCGCAAATACATAAATCTAGTAGGGGATTATATATTTGAGCCGTTTGGAGTTGAAACGTTGGGACCATGGGGTCCAAGTGCGAGATCTCTTTTTAGAGATCTTACAAAGAGACTTGTTGACGCCTCGCGTGACCAGAAGGTATTTGGCACAAAAGATCAGCATTGCCATACAACGTGGCAATGCTGCCAGCATTCTGGGCACGCTTCCAATTGATGGCGATGTGGAGGATTTCCATGACGCCCTTTAAATTTTGCTTTTACTTTTTTTTATGCATTGCATTGTATTTGTTAGTTATTTAAGTATAGTAATTATTGTTTTAATTTATGTGTAAATAGCCACTTAGTTATAGTTAGTTTTAATGCAATTGTATTTAAACCTTACAATAAATTCTTTTACATGGATATAAATAAAAAAAGTGTACAATTTAAATATTTAAATACACATATATTTAAGTAGAGATTTAAGTAGATTATAATATCATGATCTACATATCTAATAAAATATGTAGATACTTAGTTATATTGATAACTAAGTATCTACCTTTTTAATTAGATATGGACATTGATGACCCATACTTATTTGTCAGCTACTGAATCAGTTTCCTCTTCTGACAATGAGAGTTTCTGCTCTGCGGATGGTACCTTAAGCGACTGCTTGCAAAATGCATTTGCGCATTAGTCTCAGTTATTTTTTAACGTATGTCACATAAATGCGCAAAGCATACCGAGCCACTATACAATAACAATTGGAAAACCCTTCCAGCAAGTCACTTGCTGGAAGGGTTTTCCAATTGTTATGCACATGCCATTCTGGTCTCAGAGAGTTGGCTAAAACCATACTGCCTTCCACCTCCTACTCGCTGCCTGGCTTCGTTCTTATACGTAACGACCATAGCGGAAGGCGAGGTGGCAGTGTCGCTATTTACCTCCGCAGTGCATTTCCATACCGAATCTTGTCATCTTCTCCACCCACTTCTTCGCCTGCGGAGTACTTATTTCTTGAGATCGACGTCAAGGGGGCTAAAACCGTCCGTAGCGTCGTCTATTGTCCTCCTTTTATTGATTTTTCTCCAGTCTCGAGCCGATTCTGGAATCTTTAGGGTCAGAGTAACTCATCACATCATGTTAGCTGTCTGAACCATAAGTTTTACTGGTAGATAATGCCCATGGCATTAAATCAAATCAAATCATTTATTTGTTAAACGTAGGTAAAATTAAAGGTATTACATTTGTTACAGTGCACTATGTTTTCTCTTTAGGACATAAAAACATCTGAAAAAGATAAAATACTGTTGAGTAACAATTATCATTATTATAAAAATAATTTAGAAAAATAATAGGAAATCACATTAAATTAATTATTAGAATTACAATTTTATTTATCATTAAAAAAATCGTCCAATGTATAATAACATTTGTCAATCAAAAATTTACGTAAAGTGTTTTTAAAACTGTTGGTCGGCATGCTTTTGTGCGTGTTAGTGTCATTGGGTATTTTATTATAAATATATCCTTGGCGCAATACAAAAAAAAATCTTGTTTTGCATTTAACATGAGACACTTGATTAAGGTATTGAGCACGAATTGGATTCTTCCTTACAGTAGATAATTTTGTAAACAATTCAGGATTACTTTTTACAAATAATGTAATTTCTAATATATATAACGAATCCAGCTTTCAATTGGTTTAAGACCACACATTGATCTGATACATCGTTTCTGCATCTTAAATACTAACTCTCTGTCGGTAGACCGTCCCCAAAAAATAATACCGTAACTTAGAACGGAGGCTACTAAACCATGATAGGCCTTTAACAAAGTCTCAGTATTCACTTTTTTTAAAGTTGAAAGAGCTGAGAGAGAAGAAAGATGCCGATTTACTTAGTCGCTTACACACTTCCTCTATTTGGGGTCTCCATGTCAGCTTATTATCATAAATTAAGTCCGCCTATGTACCTACTCTGTGTATATGAATTTAGTATTAAGTACCTCCTAAGGCCCAGGTGTATAAAAATTGTGTACTACTTAAGACCCATTGTACAAAATTATGTACATAATAAATATTTGTTGTCAGGCCCCGAAGTACATTTCCTTGTAGACTGAAAATTCGAAGAGTTTTAAGTGTCATATATTTTTTGTATGTCTATTGTATGTGTAAAGTTTAAAGTGACGTGAGATAAACAACCCTATCTTTTGTTCAAAAAAATGTACATTGGGTCTCAGTTACAAGTTATAGTATTTTACAAATTTGGTTAAAGCAATAATTAAAAAGCAGAAATATTGCATATATTTTAATGTATTCAGAAAATCTTTTTGTTAATTAAGACATAAGACATTTATTTCGTAACAAAATATATTTGTGTAGAAAATAAAATATATAAGAAAGAACTTAATAACTAGGTAAGAAAATTTAAACAAAATTGGAGAATAATATGTCGCACACTTAGACTTTATTTTATATGCATAAGACACATATTACTATTTCATGTTCATTTTTTGTCTTTTATATACTCCTCTACGCTATAATAATATTTCTGAAGTAAGACAAGTATGCTTTAAGCCTATAGTTGAATATCTTATGATTTACTATAACTTTAAAATCTAGTGGTAATTTATTGAATAAAGAGACTGCTTGTACCCTGGCGCCATGTTGTACAACATTCAGCCTTGGTTGAACCAGGCTCACTTTGTCTTTTCAACGAGTATTAAATCTTCGAGTCCTTTCCAATTCTGATTCGTGTTTTGAAAGATGTTTAATAAAATTTGTGAGAACTACCAAGATGTAGAGGCAAGGCACCGTCAGTATCTCCAATTTAATAAAATGGTCTTTACAAGATTCTATCTGCTTAATACAAACCATTGTTCTTATGGCACTTTTTTGTATCACGAAAGCGCATTTATATTGTAGTGATAACTGTTGCCCCAAAACTGTACACTATACCGTAGCTTAGACTCAACTAGGGCAAAGTACATCATTCGAAGTTGAGCCATAGTAAGGCCGTCCCTGAGACTCCTGATCGCATAACAAGCAGAACTCACAGTATTTACAATGAAGGCCAAATCGTTTTTCCAGCTTAGCATAGCATCTATTTGTACACCGAGAAACTTTACGTTGTCGACGATTTCAATGTTTTTTCCCTGGGATATGACTTGCAATGTTGTTTTAATTTTAACCGTTGACTTAAAGAGCAAGCATTTAGTCTTATTGGCATTTAATATTAAATTGTTGACATTAAACCAGTTTTCAAACATCTCAAATATAGTTTGTATTTTATCCTCTAACTTATTTATCTTCTTTGCGGTGACAATAGCTTTTGTGTCATCTGCAAATAGCACAAGTCAAGCGACCGGAGCATTGTTTGCCATGAAAGCTGATCGTCTAAGAAGATGATAAACAAGATAGGTCCCAGGACTGAACCCTATGGCAGGCCGCGAGTAACATTATTTATGTCCGATTTACTAATTATTTGTTCACCTTCTGTTATTGATTTTATCTCAACGAACTGTTTTCTATTTTGTAAATAGGACCTAAACAATTGTAAGTTGGTGTTCCTGATTCCGTAGTATTGTA
The DNA here is from genome assembly GCA_944739405.2 of Euclidia mi. Classification (NCBI taxonomy): domain Eukaryota; kingdom Metazoa; phylum Arthropoda; class Insecta; order Lepidoptera; family Erebidae; genus Euclidia; species Euclidia mi. The sequence goes on from OX123196.2 coordinate 11,537,918, forward strand.
CGTGTATACCATTTTTGACAGTAGTATACTGTGATCTACTGTATCGAAGGCGGAGCTCAGATCTAGGAACAGCCCAGCTACTACACACCTATCATTCAAATTAGATAGTACTTGTTCTATCAAAGAGTCGATAGCATCAGCCGTACTAACAGATTTTTGATACCCGAATTGTGTAGTGTTTAGGATTTTGTTGTTATTTAGGTGCCTCACAAGGCGATCTTTCATGATCCTTTCCAATAGCTTAGACAATATTGGCAATAAAGAAATAGGCCTATATTTGCCAGATTCAGTTCTATCGCCTTTTTGTGAATTGGTACTATCCTAGCAATCTTAAGTTGGTCAAGAAATATTCCCAAAGTTATGCAGTTATTAAAAATACTGCTAAAGGACAAGCTTAAAGGTCAATCAATATTTTCCTTGATACTGGTAAGCGGAATATTGTCATACCCGAAAGAAACTTTACTATCTATTTTTATCACCAGATTTGAAATCTCGTTTGGGGTGATCAGATCAAAGTTCATATCAGTTTCTACCCTAGCAACTGATGAAACAAGGTAGGATTTAGCGACATTTGGATTACAAATATTTAATTGTACAGTGTCACTATACAAATTTAAATTTAATATTTGCTATCTCTACTGGATCATCAGTTGCAGTGCCCCCAAATTTTGAGTATTGGATTAAAGGAAGGAGTCTTATTGACGTTGTTACGATGTTGGTTTACTATTTGCTAAATTAATTTGCTCGAATTTGACACTCTTTCCATTTGGTTTCTTATGTCCAGCCTCTTAGCACACCTTATTACTTTTCTATATTTAGTCATATACCTATCGCGATAATTAAGGATACTTTGATTACAATTGTTACTTTGCTTATCTATGGTGTTTAGAAATCTTCTGAATTTGCTAGATAATTTAATACCTTTTGTAAGCCATTTAGATTTACTCATTTTATTTAAATTTACTTTTATTTTTTACTTTTAAATGATAATGATGATACTTTGTTAAATTGCCTTATAAATGTATTAATACCTGTACTCCAGTCTTGTTTGAGTAGGTTCGCTCTATAATGAGCCTTATTTATATTATTGAAGATGGGATTGTTAATGAAGATAAGAGACTTTGCTTGTGTTTGTTTGACATTTACTTTTTCTAAATAGTAATTAACACTCTACAACAAGATTTACAAAAATTAACATAAACAATTATTAGAATAATCAGTCTTTCTTTCTTTCCCTTTTGGTAGACTATAATTAACCCCTTACAAGAACCAAAATAACATATTTCGCCTACAAATCACAAACTTATTATCACATAATCAAATTAAGTCTTTTAAGGAACTATATGAACAATATATAAAAATATAGCAAGTAATTTATTGGTGTAATTGCTGGTAGCAATTACTATTAAATGTCAGGCATAATGCTACATCACAAGTACTGCATTTTGCAGTTGTTCTTTTACTGCAGCCTTCCTTCTGTGTGGTTTACATAAAAAAATAGGCAAGTGTTGCCCATACTGTCTTCGAACCCTTGAAGGAAGAGGGTTTATTGCTGGTCTTCCTCTTTTTTTGACCGGCTCCTCTTCATTCCCGCTCTCTGCTCCTGCTTGATGTTGCTGAATAATATTATTCTCAATAAATATATAAGTGACTGGATCCGGGCTCCGATGTAAATTTCACATGCGGTCACCCATCCAAGGGCGATCTGTACCAGCGTTGCTTAACCTTGCTATAACGTTGCGTTGCGTAGTTGCTTTCGACGCGTCGTTAGTTGGCTGTCACTGCTCGCGCGCAAAGCTTGCTAATAACGTGAATTTTAATAGTGAACAACAAAAATGTCTCATCACAAGTCTGGTGCAAAGTATTTCTCATTTAACGGATGTGTGTCGAAAGCAACTTAAAAAAATTATTTTATTTATTTTACGAGAGCAACTTGAAAATTTGATTTTTTGTTTGTTGATATATCCCAACGATTATGGTGTCAAATTAAAGATCTAGTTCAAAAACCATTTTATCTGTTTGAATCATGTAAATCGGTCCACGCGTTTAGGAAATAACTAAGAATTAGTATAGTGAAAATGTAAACGACCAGAATTTTTGTGGTTTTTGTTCTACGAGCTCAAATTGTGGGATTGGATACTTATAGGATAATTATAATTATTACCACCCCCTATCGTCCCGTGGGTGTCGTAAGAGGCGACTAAGGGATAACATGATGCAAATACATTCTTTGCGTAGAGACGGAAAACTCGACATCAAACCCTATACGACTGCCTCGTTGGTCTCGCGGCATAATTGTGCGCGTGGGATCGGGAGGTCCCGGGTTCGATTCCTGGGTCGGGCAGTGTTACTGGGTTTTTTCTGTCATGAAATTCTCAGTAGCAGCACGGAGTCTGGTAATGTGCCCGGTACGGCAATAGGCTCGCCCCTTATTACGTGGGACTAAAGTATATCTGGCGAAAAGTGGGTGTAGAAATACACCTCTGCCTACCCCTTCGGGGATAAAAGGCGTGACGTTATGTATGTATGTATGTATTTCTATTCCCACCAAAAACTTAGGGTCCCAAGCCAACCTCACCTGCCGATCAACGGACGAGGCTCTGGCAAACAAAATATCCCGATAAGCGGCAATAGGCTCGCCACCTATTACGTGGGATCAAAACACTGGCGAAAAGTGGGCGTTGAATATGCCTCTGCCTACCCCTTCGGGGAAACAGGCGTGAGCCTATGTATGTATGTATGTATGTATGTATGTATGTATTTATTATAAGGTACGTGGTCAAGTAGGTAGATAGACGATGAATAAATATTATAGTAGCAGCGGCAAGTCGACAACCCTAGCGCGACGCGGTCGGACGCGGGCTTGGAAGCCGCGCGAAAGTGTAGGCACTTATCGCTGTAGGTACGGCCGAGTGAAGGAGGCCTGCCTATAGGCAGGTTTTGCGCACGCTGGATAGACTTTACAGAGGTTTTATTATGTTAACTTTGCAAACGTAAGCCTTTCAGAAGGTTAAATCTTAAATTATAGGGAATCCTGTAGAAAAGAAAGTACTTATTAAAATCAAAAACTTACGCAAATTAAATTATTTATTCTGTAGATATATGTAATCGAAATTATACAGAGACATAGTCAAGAAGGGATCGGTCTCGATTTTAGGACATGTAAATAAAAGTGCAAGCAATGAACCAAAAGTACACTCAAATGATACCAGTAACATATGCCTATGCCACCCAGAAACAGGCGTACAGTCTGGCAGAGATTTGAATTCGGAAACTCAATGGATAAATCCTAAAACATTTTGCCAATCTTTTTTTTTTCCACATGTAAATTCTTTTACATACCAGTATTTTATCACGAATTTGTTGGAGCCCGATATTCTTATCTCAGTCATTACCGTGTCTCAGTCCACACAGTTGTGTAAACAACCGTAAATGCCAATACTTCCGTATATTCCAAACTGACAATTTTTCCTTCCCTTATTCAAAACCTAACGCGCGGTTCCGGAATCTCGTATAGATCTTAAGTCGGATATTGCGCTGCGATTGGCGCTAGCTGTATCGTTCTGCAAACAGTTCAAATGGAAAAGAGCAACTGGATATCGTAGAATAATAACAACATTGTAATCAATTAATTCTGCAAAAGTACAGGTCAATTACAATACTGTTAGTATATGTTCCATAATAAATTACTAGTATATAACCAGGGCTAATTAATTTCAAGTTTAGACTACGCGAATGGCACAGTAGTTTATGTATGGCGTTCGCCGTGCCGTTAAGCACTGCAATGCAAATTGTGTTGTTGTGCGTAGTTCGAATAAGTATAATTTTGTCCAAATTAGAAAAAGAGAAAATTCGTAGTCTGTGTCTACTCAGTAGTCATACATATTCGGAAGAGTTAAAGATTATTGTAACAAGATTGTATAAAAAAAACGGATGTCATTAATTATTATTATTGTAATGTACGTCTACAACAGCATTTAATACTCAATATATTATAAGCTGGTGAACCAGATACGTTGATTTATTTTTGTCTGTCTGTGCATGCATCACGTTAAAATTAGCAAATCGATAACGAAATGATTTCAGGTTTCTTGCAACGTGAGCGCCCTCTTATTATAGGCTTATCAAATTCTTCTTTGACAAAGACACAAGGGGCAAAAGAAAATAGGTGTCTTTAAAAATAAGAAGTAACCATTTTCTTTAATGTTTGTTAATTCATTCTCATTTTTATTCAGATGGTATTTAGGAGCTTTATTAAAATCAATAAACATTTTCAATTCATGATTTCTGTCCAAATATTCACAACATAGAAAGTTGCACAGCTTCATTAGCCAAATTTTTTACATTGAAAATTTACACACCAAAAGGAAATCCGTCCTCAAACATACGTATGAGTTTCTACACCAATTAAAAAAAAAACAAACCTGTAAAATAATACATACGTCGAGGCCGATTGCCCGGGGTCATACATACAGGTCGTATATTGGACGGCGACTTTTAACATCCAACAATTTTCGTTATAGAGACCCTTAGAGGCTCAAAGCGTGAATGTCAATAAATGTTTAGGTACGAAAATCCTCAAACACTCGGTTTCTATATGTACTCGTACGATCGTGTAAGTATCGATGTCCGTATGTGATATTAATATTACGGATTGAAATTATTACGTTTTGAATTTTCGTTAGCTTATACCTACACGTTATAAAGATATTGCATAGGGTTCCCAACAAGAACTTAGGGTGACTCAAGTCAACCTCACCTGCAAGTGGTGCACCTGCCGATCAACGTACGAGGCTCTGGCAAACAAAATATCCTGATAAGCGGCAATAGGCTCGCCACCTACTACGAGGGATCAAAACACTGGCGAAAAGTGGGCGTTTAATATGCCTCTTCCTACCCCTTCGGGGAAACAGGCGTGAGTCTATGTATGTATGTATAAATATATTATGTACGACATACCAATGTGTTTATAGTAAAGAGTGTAAGATATACGTGTTTAATGAAATATCCGACGATAAAATACTACAATAATTCGTTCACCTTGCGCTTATTGAGTACGTAGTGTCAAAAATATGTGAAACTTGTGCTTATGTTTAAAAGCGCGCTCTTAGTTTCAATTATATACATAGTGTGTCACAATTAGATTCACATATGTACGTGTTTCTGTACCTGAAATAAGAGTAGCCTTGCAATAGCAACAGCTATACAATAACATATCAATGTAGTTAAATTCTTTCATAGCACACAACAATTGTTCCTGATTCAACGTTGCCCATTTGTAGTCCCAATATTAAGCCCCTGAATTAATAAACAGTTCTTTATTACGTTTCTCAGTGAATCTCAAAGCACGTTCGGATAAAAGCAACCTCTTGGGTCATTTGTTTAGTGAAACTCGTCCGTGACAAACTGAGATTGCTTGTGATTAAAAAAAACAAGTTTATTTGTATTGTTGTTTTACAGACACTGGTGGCGGTTAAGGAGTGAAATATGAATCTTAAACAGGAGTTCTCTTATTTAAAAAACGTTATATTTTCTAAGACTAGGTATGTATCATTTCAAATACTTGAGTCATATACAAATCTGAAACAAAGATAACATGCAAGAAGGCTTTGAATTTGTATGATTTTAAAAGCTTGTATATAACGGGCCAGTATAAATAGCCTTACAGGGACTAAAATAAATATAGATTCAACTTTGTTCATGATCTTATCTTTGCTTAACATTATACAGAGGCCGAGAAACCAATATACATTTTAAATAATCTCTCTCTAATTAACTGAAAAACATTCTAACTTAATTGATATATTTTTCTGTATACAAATGACTCCAGAACCTTTCTGCTCCAACGGCCATCGGTTCTTCTGGCTATGTGCCCTGCCCACTGCCACTTCAGCCTGACTATTCGGAGAGCTATGTCGGTGACTTTGGTTCGCCTGCGGGTCGCCTCATTTCTGATTCAATGCAGAATTTAAGATTCAAATGCAGGGGAACTCCGAGCATAGCTCTCGGTCTATGTGGAGACCCTTGGGGGAGGCCTATGTCCAGCAGTGGACGTCGATATCATGATGATGATATAAATGACTATCTTGCCACAAATAACAACACCTGAAACCTTCTTTGAAAGATCTTAAAAGACGTAGGACTAAGTTTTCCATTATACCTACTTCATTCTAGTTTTGTAAGATGGTTTATTGAGATTAAATAAGTTATTGCCTACTGAAGAATGCTTACATTAGGATGATATTTTTAGACACAATAAAATTATGCTCACATGAAACGTATCGAGGGTTATAAAACCCTGAAATTTTACACCATGTTGCAATAACTACCAAAGCCTTTTCTAAGTATATCAAATATTACACCTCGTTTCAGTGTACATAAATAGGCAAAGCCTCCACCTACACATAACACAACAAATCACGGTAGGCTTACGCCGGCACTAAGCCAGTAATTTATTAATAAACTGGTATCATGAGAAGTAATGTATGATAAGTTTTCCACAAATTAACTACACTTGGGATTTACTAGCGTGATCTAGCGTCATCCTTGGGCTTGTTAGAGAAGTATGGTATATAGATATATAAGATATATTATTGAGGATTTTCGAAAGTAAACCACAATTAGTTTCTCTGAAAATACAAAGGAACGACAGTTAAAGTTCACTAATATCGCTTCCTACATTCTTTCAATTCTCTCTATATGTTTTTACAACAATAAAATGCATAAAATAATCTGCAGATTATTTTATGCATTTTATCATCTCCGTCATTCAATTCAATCATCCGTCATTGAATCACATGTCAACTTACCAACTTCCAAATTTGAATCAATGAAATGAGGTTTCATTACAGATATACACAGATTGGCATCTGTGTATATCTACATACCATACTTCTCTAACAAGCTTAAGGATGGATGTAGCAGTTCTTAAACTAGACAATCAAACTAGGTTGTTTAGTTGCTCTTCGCTCTTCATATTCTGTATCCAAACTGTATGCGCAGGTAACGAATATGTGGGATTTAATAAAGCCATGTATCTAGGATAGCCTAGATAAATAACTGTTTGTGGAGTGAGGCGCTTCCACTCGTCGATCGGCTCGTGCCGGATATTCGCCCTATGCAAATATTTCTTCAGAAATATAATATTTCGTTTCCAACATAGTATTATTATACCTGCGTAATATTTATTCAAAATATAAAAAAAGTATATTTTTCGTAAATATGCATGTATTATAGATAAACAATCCAGGGATCTATATAAATAGTAATGCTTCTTATAGATAGGCAGATAAAAAGAGGAAAAGAAAGATGAGTTTGATAGCAGATTATCTGAAGATTTCTGGAGAAACATAAAGATTTTCTGGTAATCGGAGAAACAGAAAGTGTTAGACGGGGATGTGTAACGTCGCCGTGGCTGTTCAACCTCTTCATGGACAGTTGTTTGCAAGATTTGAAACATAGTGACTGTGGATTAAGAATGAATGAGTTACTTGTCAAATGCCTCCTTTATGCTGATGATCAGGTAATTCTTGCGTCTTTAGCGGAGGAATTGCAGGAGATGGTAACAATCATGCATGGTACTTTAGGGAGGAAAGGAATGAAAGTGAATGTGAGCAAGACAAAAGTTATGGTTTTTGAAAAGGAGAGATGTGTTACGGCTTGCAGTGTTATGATCGGTGGACAACGAGTGGAACAAGTGAATGATTTTGTATATTTAGATAAGCTGTTTACTAGGAATGGTAAGAATGAAGAAGATATTGAGAGAAGAGTTAATACAGGTAATAGGGTGAATGGACCTTTGAAGGCTTTTATGAACAGTCATAACGTGTCCAAAAAGGCACCTTTGGCTGTGCATAGAGGGGTGGTAGTACTTACACTTATGTATCGTAGTGAAAGTTGGGTATGGCAGAAGAGTCATGTAAAGTCGAAGTCAAAATATATATCTATACGGGAATTAACGCGAACATGCATTAGGTATTTACATACCTTATTTTTGCTTGACGTTTCGAGACGGTTGCACGTCCCGTGGTCGCAAGCTGACTGGTGTAGCGATGTCACGTCTCCGAGTGCGAGGTAGAAGAGACGTGACATCGCTACACCAGTCAGCTTGCGACCACGGGACGTGCAACCGTCTCGAAACGTCAAGTAAAAATAAGGTATGTAAATACCTAATGCATGTTCGCGTTAATTCCCGTATAGATATATATTCTTAAACATGCAACGCGAGTGTTTAAAAGTTTCTGAAGTCAAAATAGTTATTCATTTAGGCCACAAAGTGATGCTTATGAGCGTCAAAAATTAAAGTTAATTATTAGATAATTTTACATTTACAGCACGTTCGCAGTGCAATAGGTAGAACCACGAGAAAGAACGGGCAATAAAACTCGTGGCCATGTAAGTAGAATAAATGCTGTAGAAATGAGAGGACTGAGAAGTATGTGTAGTGTGTCTTTGACTGACAGGGTAAAGAATTGTGTGATAAGACAGTGTTGTGGGGTAAAAGAAGTTGTAATGACAAGCATCGAGAAAGGTATGCTAAGGTGGTTTGGGCTCAAGGAGAGGATGGATGACGAAAGACTGATCAAGCAGATTTATAAGGCAAGTGTGAATGGGACAGGACGAAGGGGAAGACCTAGGCAGACGTTTTCTGACCAGATTGGAGACATCCTAGAAACAGGACAGGTTAAAAGTACCCTGAACAGAAGAGCATGCATGAGGAATCTGATGGGAGTGAATGAATGGCGTTCCGTAGTCTCTGCCTACCCCTCCGGGAAACAGGCGAGGCGTGAGTTTATGTATGTATGTATCTATGTATGTAGATAGGCAGTGGAGTATAATATTTACTCATATTTCAGACAGACAGATTCATAGATACACACAGATTGGTATCAGTGTAAGTATAGGGGCTTGGGCTTTTTAGATAAATATATATGCCATATTTATCTAAAAAGCCCAAGGATGGATGTCGCAGTTTTTAAAATACTATCAAACTAGGTTGTTTGGTTGCTCCTTAATCATTTTTTTTGCGATGTACTTAAATAATACACACTTTATAAAAATTATCCCATTGTCGTCCTGTTTGTGTATATGAACGCCTATCTGGCGGGATACTTTCCAAACTGTGTATAACCAGAGACAAAAAACATAATTTTCGGTACAAATGTTTGTAAAACAAGGAGTTATTTGGTGTGGATATAGAATCCACAATTCGTGGCAATTGTAAGTCGGGCACTTCAATCATAATGCCATAATTATGTTGTACAATCACTAGAGACAAAGTCTTAATATGAATCTGTCTGAAATATGAGTAAATATAGTCCACTGCCTATCTACAAGAAGCATTAATTACTATTTATATAGATACGTGGATTATTTATACATACATACATGAATATTTACGAAAAATATACGTTTCATTCTATAAATTTTAGTAGTAAGTAGTAAATAATTAGTTATAATTGTTTTATGTTAAAATTAATTCAATTTTGTGGTCGTTCTATAAATATTTTGTAAAAATATTACGCAGACATAATAATAATAATAATATGTTGGAAACGAAATATTATATTTCTGAAGAAATATTTGCATAGGACGAATATCCGGCAAAAGCCGATCGACGAGTGGAAGCCCCTCACTCCATAAACAGTTATTTGCCTAGGCTATCCTAGATACATGGCATTATTAAATCCCACATATTCAGTACCTGCGCATACCATTTGGATACAGAATATGAAGAGCGTTCTTTAGAGCTTGAAGACAATTCTGTTAAAATTTTATGATCTTTTATTTTGTGCGTAATAATGTCGAAATAGGCGCGAAACAAATACATATGACAATTACAATTTAAGGAATAGATTTTTTTTCATTTTATCAACACTATGCGCAATTTTATAAAGTACGTTGCATTATTCTTATTCACAATCATTTTTACTTTTATTTGAACAGATATTCTGTAACGCTGGGTTTATAATAGAGTTCGAATTTTACTTAATGAAAATACGCTGCAAATTTTCCGTTTAGTACGTATAGGGCCTAGGTCAACATAAAACGTGATATATTAAAGTTCTTCATGGAGTTGGTACGTTGGCAATTATTGGACATCACAAAAGGGCGTATCTGCAGCCCCAGTGGATAAAATGGATTGCTCTTCAATTGTTAATGTGAGAATCCGTATTCTTTGAGAAAAGATTAATTAAATAAGGACAGGAACAAGTAGGTCAAGTGAATAAGAACAAAAAGTAAAGATATGAACATAGCTAAATTTGTAGATGTGTATTTTACGCCAGGAAGAACAGTAGCTAGCGACCTGCTGTGTATTAAACGTTTTTGAAATAATATTTTTTATCTAGAAGTATATTATATCATTGCCTGTCTGAGGAATGAAATATAAAATCTTTTTTTTTTGAGTAGCATATATGATTTTCTTTATGAAGAAGAAACTCTTCATCCCATTCATATTTCACCACAATTACGACTTGCAAATCAATCGTGAAAAAACCAACGTGCTCAAAAAGTTGACACAATTTATAATTTTGTCTTATAAGTACATTATATTACGTACGTAAAATATAAAACATCAAAGTATCTAAGCCTAAGGCTAACCAGTGACCTACTTATAAAAATATTTTAACCAGCATTTTCAACGTAATAAGCGGCTGATGAGATAATAAAGGTCCGCAATTTATTTTACCCTAGACACTGGGTTTTACCTTAAATTTTTACTAACTCCACTACTTTGATCCATTTGTAATAAAACATTTTACATTCTACACGTGTTATTAAAAGAATAATTACAAAGATTTTGGCATACATATTAAATAAAAACACTTGAAGGAAGTAAATAACTTTTCGTTGTTTTAGTTAGCTCTACTGTTATTTCCAGGATTTTAGACCGAGCGTAGCGTGAGTGAACGTGACTTACTTGACTTAAGGTCCTATGTCCCCTAGATGGAGCAGAGGGCATCCACAGTGCTCCGCCATTCCGTTCGGTCTTGAGCTTCTCGCTTTATTTCGCTCCTGGTCTTGCCTATGTTTTTCACCTCTGCGATGATTGAACGCCGCCAGGTCTGTTTAGGGCAGCCACGTTTTCACTTTCCTTGGGGATTCCAGTCGAAGGCTTGTCTTGGTATATGTTCAGGACCCCTTCGGAGCGTGTGGCCGCTCCACTTCCACTGGCGGCGTTTTATCTAATGGTCGATCGGAGTCTCACCGCAGCGTTCCCACAGCTCTACGTTAGACATTTTCTCGGGCCAGTAAACACCGAGAATAAGGTGAAGGTAGCGGTTGACGACGAACTGAAGACGACGCGAGATGTCTTTATGACCTTCCACGTCTCGCATCCGTACAGCAATGCGGTTTTAACGTTGGACCGGAACATCTGGAGCATAACTCTCCTAGTCAATTTCCGTGATTGCCAAATAGGACGGAGCCGTGCGAAGGTTGCTCTAGCATTGGCGATTCTAGAGGTGATGTCTTCCTCGGTCCTTCCAGTTTTTGACACTAGCTACTAATTTCATATTGCAAAAAATATCATAATCCAGAACGTTAAAAATTAAATTATTCCAGTACATTTTTAAGCTACAAACACTTTTAACACACCCAAAGATAACTTAATTAGGCATTTAGGCTATAAAACTTTTATAGTTCAGGACACGCTCAAAATATTACATCGAATATTACCTTTCGTATATTAATACTGAAACAAAGTGTTTTAAAATGTATCAGCAACACTGTAGCACCTGCGTTACAAGGCAAATCTTGATGATATAAAACTATCAGGCTGTCAAACTGGCTCGTCATAACTTAAGCGACACGATAGCTGAGTGCTCCGTCATAAGGCAGTTATATCGCTTGTTAACAAAGAGGTATTGATACTGGAATAGTTATAAAACGTTTAGGTGATAAATGCCTAATTCGCGAAATGGCTATCTAGTCTATCTAGACTAATTCGGTAAATGCCATATTGGCTAATTCTGCAAAAGACTAATTCTAAATAAAATCTAATTCTTAATAAGCATAATTTGTTAAATTATTAATTCTCTAAACGAATAAACCGATCAAATCTGTTAAAATTCGAAAAAGTGTTAGAAAATATTCTTTATAATGAAAACACTAGATGAGCCCGCGGTTACACCCGCGTTATTTAAGGCTTCTGCTCCGCTCCCGTCACTCATAGCATGATGTTATATAGCCTATAGCCTTCCTGGATAAATGGGCTATCTAACACTGAAAGAATTTTTCATACATACACATAAATGCATAGACTCACGCCTGTTTCCCCGAAGGGGTAGGCAGAGGCATATTAAACGCCCACTTTTCGCCATGTTCTGATCCCACGTAATAGGTGGCGAGCCTATTGCCGCTTATCGGGATATTTGGTTTGCCAGAGCCTCATCCGTTGATCGGCAGGTACACCACTTGCAGGTGAGGTTGGCTTGGGACCCTAAGTTGTTGATGGGAACCCTTTGCACAGATTTTTCAAATCGGACCAGTAGTTCCTGAGATTAGCGCGTTCAACCAAACAAACTCTTCAGCTTTATATATCAGTATAAGATTCGAAACTCCTTCCAATGGCAGACATAATACTACAAAATCTACCTTTATCGTATTTTATTAGCTCAAAAGCAAATTAATTCACAATTTTCTATAAATAACGTTTCATGCAAACTAGAAAAAAACAAAACATGGCGAAATGTGGGTGTAACATTACACCTTTGCCTACCCCTTCGGGGATACAGGCGTGAGTCTATAAATAAAAATAAAAAAAGAAATGAAGTATTGTAACAGTTGAATAAATCAAAGTGGTTTTTTTTATGAACTTTGAAATAATTTTATCAACATATTGTAATTACATTCGATAGTACTAAACTGACTGGCTGAAATGTTCTGTTTTAATACTAAGTTATCAAAGACTGACTGACGAAATATTAACTTTATTACCTTATGATTGTAATAATATATACCTATACTAAAATTCCTAAATTACATAATATTAGTGTAGACCCTAAACAATTTGAGCTCGAGCAGTGAAATTTGGACAATGTTCGTTTTCTGGCGTACTAGACTTCGGCAATCCGTTTGATTGATAATGCTAGACCATTAAACCTTTCGCGAAAATCTCACTAACTATTGGAGAAAATCGTACAAAAATCCTTTCGGTAGTTTTTGAGTTTATACAGACAAACAGTACATAAGGAAACTTTTACAAAATGTAAAGATAACAAATAATGCAATCTGCAATTCGATATTTTTGCCAAAGCCACTTCCAGTTTTAAACCAACATCTGCTTTTAGTGGTCGAGGGCATGTTGTGTAGTCAGTACATCATCAAGTAAACGTACGTCAATAGCTCTGAGTGAATAGCTCGTCCAGTTGACTAGCGCTTGTCACGGAAATAATATTCACCTACAATTATGTAACAAGGTTGGTTCTATTCTGACACTGTTTAAATAGTAAATTAGAAGTGACTGGATGACGGTTTATGAAGAGGTGCTAAGCTACATTGTTGTTGTCTAAATAGTATCTTTGCCTGCTTAAGCTTACCTTTTTTAGTATCACAGCCAATTCGTTCTTTTTCTTGTCTACCGGAGACACCAGCAGGCTGAAGAATGCAGAAAGTCACTGGTTCACAGCCATAGCACACACTACTACCTTTTAGAAGATAATAAATCGTTGGCTAAATGTTGATGGAAAAATATCGTGACGACTTCCACGACTTATTGAAGTAATTTTTTTATTTATTTATTTATTTATAGACTCACGCCTGCATCCCCGAAGGGGTAGGCAGAGGTGTAATATTACACCCACATTTCACCATGATTTTTTTTAGGTCCCACGTAATAGGGGGCAAGCCTATTGATTATTGAAGTTAAGTGTGTTTTAAATTATTATAGTTATATATATCGTTAGCTAATAGCGGAAAAATATAATGAGGACTTGCATGTCTGAGACTTCTCTAATTAATATAAATATCATAGTGAGGGCTGCAACCAGTAGGTGAACAATTCCTAAACAGGGCTGACTTTATTATAATTAGTTCGCCTTTGGTTTTAGACTTTGACACGTAAATGACCAGCTATTGTGTGTTTTCACATTTTTATGAAAATTTTGTCGTTACGAGTGAGCTTGAGCTTTGCACAAACTGTGAAGGCTTGATTGAAGATGGGGACGTCTTTCCCATCGCAAAACAAAACCACAAACAATACCTACTGTTTCATATTATCCTTGTAAACACGTTTTCCAAATATATTTAAGTGCGAGTTTGTAGCGGTACTGCAGATATTTTTGCTTAGAGTCGGATTACGTGGGCTATTTCTGGTATCGTGATCGGCACCTACACGATTTCTTAGCCGAAAGGTAGGCAAAAATTGTTGCGCATATGCAGTGTTGACGATTTATCTTTTATCTGCAAAAATTAACACACATTTTTCAGGAAGTAAGCGACATAATAATAATCTCATCATGGTATAACATCTGGTCTTATTTGCCTGAAATGTCTAAAATTAGTTACATATTTCATAAAATAAAATGCTCAGTTATTTTATTTTACATAATTCCATCATAAATTACTATAAATATTAGCACACCGCAGCCAAGAAGCAGTGACCATCTTTTAATCTTGATTGATAAGTCAATTAGTTCCCCGCACTAAGTAAACCAATGTACTTAGTCTATCAGAGATCTCCTGTCGAAGATATTGAACTAGAAACTGAACGCGACTGTACATAAAGTACAGCAAAACTTTGCACAAGGTTATGGGTAATTTATCCATCGTTCGCTAGAGTTATTTACTTTTTGAAGTCTGCCGCTCGCTTCAAAGAAATGTAAATTGACTTCTTATCAATGACGTAGTTTCTAATTTTGTGGTAAAGTACTCGGTCGGTAGTAGTGCAGTACAAGCAGTGCAATTTAAAAGCTTCTTTATTTTTACCCATCTGTATGTGTAATTTTTTTGCGTTATTGAAAGACTGACAAATAATGCACATCCAAAACTATTGAGCATCATAGAAATTTGGCATGTATGTTTCTTGAGACCGGTAAGGGGCACTTACAGCCGGTCCCTTAGAGATACATATTTGTCAAATTTTGTATAGAGCTTATGTCAAATATGTATCTCCAGTAGCCAAATCCATGGACAGATCAAAGATTGGGACCAGCCTTTAGAAGGGATTTCCCAAATTCTGAAGGATTGGACAGAAACAATAACAATTAAAATGAAATTGGCTTCTAAGCTTGCTCTTGCACTCACAAGGCCTTTTTCCGGTTTTACAATAAAACCGAAAACTTTCATAACACAAGACAATAAATTTTATATTCAATTACGTTCCCGTATCAGCGACACTAAATCCATCTCGATCAATAAACACTGAGATTGAACATTATTTATGCATCTACCCTCAGGTACAGCCAAAGCTGGCGAGCGTCTAATCCTTAGTGAACTTGAGTTGTACCCAGTGGACTTGACAATTCTGTTCTATATTCAGGTGTAAATAAATATCCACTGTAATATATACCATACAGATTTTCTTTTGATATTTTAAATCTGGATAAAGGTCTTCAGATTTATAGGCGACTTACTGAAGAAGAAAGAATTGGTAACTGTAAAAAATAAAAATTTTGTGGTTAGATAAGCATCTTATGGATCGTTTTTGAAGTACTTAGTTTATCTTATTGCTTAGTATATAATGACGGGTCGACTTAAGTAATTGGTGTACAAAACATTGTATAGTACTGTGTGTAGTACTTATGGCAAATAAACGCCTTTTTTAACTTTTCGCTCTATAAACTCTTAGCTTTTATTTTCTTTAAGCGATTTTGTTGCTCACCAAATCCCGTTAATTTTAATTACATATTTACTCTGACTAGATAATCTGAATCCCACCTCTGTGATTGCATTTGCGGTTAATTTCTTATGTAAAATATGCGGGATCCTGCCGTCTTGCCGAAAAGATTTTGCCAAAATTTCATTACCCAAACGAATTTTAGCAACCTTTTTTTATACCATTGTAATATTTTGTATGATTTTAGTACGCATATTTTTATTTGGTCAAATTTTTACTTGGCAAAATATTACTAAGTATAATGTCATTATAGCATTTGGTCTTTAATCAAATTATTTATTACAGCAAACAATCTTCAGACAATAAACGTTTGGTGATATTAGTTTATTTATGGAAGTAGTTAGAGTAGGTTAATTATTAAAAAAATGGTAAGGTTAGGTTAGGTTAGAACAGTGACCTCCCCCCCGTGGGATCTCCACCTTGTCGTGGTGGGGGGGCTCAGTAACCGTGGATTGGTAACCCGCGGTGAAGCTGAGAGGGATCCAGGAGGGGACGCTCCGCGTGGGCTTGACGGGGCCTGCGCAGGATGCGTCCAACGGTGCGGGTGCGGGGGACAGTTCTGTCTGTCCCTCGCAGTCGGGTGCGGTTGCGGGAGGAGAGGCGTGTCGGTGTTGCGTTGCCGTCCTCCCTATCCTCTGCGGCCGCTGAGTGTTTTGGCGGCGGAGCCCAACACCTTAATCCGCCGCCAAGGGAGTTTTGTTCGGGGCCCGCCTGACCATCTGGCGGGCCAATACTCGTCGGGGGGTAGCGACGAATGCTTATGCGAATCACTACCCTCCGACACACGGGTACATGAGAAACACGGGTTGGTTTTTAGTCAGTAAGAGTCTGACAGTCCCCCTTCGTCCTTCTCCCGGGGCGGAGGGACTCCATGAGGATTTTCCAACCCGACACCAAAAAAAAAAAAAAAAGAACAGTGACCTCCTACGCACGAGCCGAGCGAGCGAAGCGAGCGGTGCCGCGGTAGCGGCCGGCGAATGCCGGAAACGACTTGCATTAATATAAAATATTGATTGTTTTTAGTTGGTTTAACAATTTAGATTAGGATCAATATTGATTTTGCGTAAAAAAATGTTATTCCAACTGAAATATTTAACTAAATAAAAAATGTTAAAAGTACTAGTTGGTAAACAAGTTATAGTTTAAACGTTCATTTCCCAAACATTAGGTTTGCGTTACAATTTTTTGTGAATAGATTTTTTGCTAAGTAACTATTTGGCAAATGAAATTATGCGAAAAAATTTTTGGGAAGTGAAAATTTGTCAAATCCCTTTTGGTCAAACAAGGGAGACCCAAAATATGCATTATACGGTAAGGAATTATCTTTATCAATCAGTACATGGTCTCTAAAAGTAGACCCAATAAACGCATTAGCGTGCATATTATGTGTAATTAGTTATTACTCCAGGCATAACGTGAAGATTGTTATGGGAATAGTCTATAGGGTCTGAGGAACTATAAAAAAATATTTAATGATAAAGAATTTGTGTTCGCGCTTGGAAAAGGAAAATTAGAACACACTGTAAAATGAGTAAGAAATAAAATCGAGAGGAACACTTGCCAGCAAATACAGACACAGCTTATATTAAGAAAGATATATTTTTAGTTTCATATGATATTATTTCAGTAGGGCTTATGTTTAACTTACCACCAGATATAGTAACATATAAAAGACAAAAATAGTAAATGATCACCAAAATGAAACCCACATTTTAATGTGAAATAACCAAAACCATTTCGCTATTCTATTTAAGCAAAATGACTCCAAATAAATCATTGTTAACCCAAAAGTAGTAAATGATCACCAAAATTAAACCATAATTTTAATGTAAAATTATCACCAAAGTTTTTTTGTTAGTTGTATGAAATACCAACACATAAATTGGAAATTAAGTTGACTGAGCCCTGCGAAGCAGGGCTCCTATTTTTGAATTAAGGCTCACAAGAGAACCTAACATAACCTATTTATTTGGTGACTATTTACTACATTTGGTGTTTGAATACAATTTGAAGTGCAGTCGTGACTAAAATAGCTAGTACTATTGTAATTTTAGACTTTATTTTTCTGGTGTTAAGTATAGATTTTTGGTTAAAGAACTAAGGGTATCAAAGCATTTTATGGTGGCCGTTATATTTAACCTCTTTCAGTAGAGCGATGTTATATTTTCTTAAGCGTAATCCTCAAAGTATTTAGTATAAAAACGTATGTAAATCAAACAACGAAGTCAACAAAAACAACATCAACCTAAAACAACAGATCGTAATGCTCTGCCCTCGAGCCACTTCATACGAAGACAGGCAAAATTAGATATGAAAATACACAGTTATCTTATAAGATAGGGTACAATAAGAAATGAGAAGAGAATCAACATTATGGTTGAGTGTCGGCGTATAGTATTAAAAATACGCTCACCTAGCTATTTGTATTGAAGCACTAGACTTTGTCCGAGGCTCCATCCGCATGGCCGTAAGCACAGTATAAAAACTTACAGTAGTTTGACGCTTTCGATCTCGTAGAAAAAACCGACAACGTCTAGACGAGGGTAAGGGGGCTAGGGCTGCCACATGTAAACAATGCTTATTCAAACACCGTCTTATTTATTTCAGAAAAACATAACAATTGCTACGCTACATGGATATTATAATGTAAATCTAGTGTTTATTATATTACAATAATTAACGATAAATATTTATTATAAAACAGTTTGCATTTTTTGTGGCAGGGTGACAGCTTTGATTACAAAGTGTAAGTCAGCACCTATTTCATCCCGCAGGTGTCGTGGGAGGAAGTTAAGGATATGAAACATTTTTCAGATATACTAGGCCGTTATCGTACAAACCAAGTTAAAATTAAACGATTGACATAGCGGTCGTTTAGGTCGTCGATGGGTGACTATGGGCTTAACTTGCAGAGCCTATGTTATCGATATGAAGTTTTTTACAGATTTATTTTCAAGCAAACTACGTTATACGGCGCTTGTACACGGTAAGAAAATTCGTGTCGTAACTAGAAAAGAACTGTGTACACTGCTCGCAGCGGTGCACGAAAAAAATCTTGTCTGCCCAAGACACGATGCGGCGAACGTTGTTGCGGAGCGGTGGGGCGCAGAGTAGTAGGGTTCACACAGCCAGGTAAGTAGTGATCTGTGGGTAGTTTTTGTTGTGCGTTTGGTGTGGACGTGTATTGCAGAGTAGAGTACAAAATGGCTGATGAGTTACGTATTAACTTTAGTACAGGGTCAACCGGTATTGTGGTACAAAACTTCAACAACTTATTTTCATGCGAAAATAATCCACAAATTTTTCCTCATGTTGTCGCATTAGACGGTAAAGGGTAATGAACCCACCAAACTCATTTTTCTCTTGAATAATTGGATGAACCCAGTAAAGGCTCTAGTTTTTTGTTTCCTTTTTCATTTTGTTATAATAATAATATGCAATGCATCATTCTTTTTTGCTTTGTAGTTAACATTTTTATAAATAAACGAAAATGATTATCAGACTTGTTATTACTTGCGCACCCTACGCCCGACTGACGACTGCACGAAAAAAATCTTGTCGTGTACACGTTCCCATTGGTTTTGTCTACGGAAGACACGACAGTTTTCGTGTGTAGAACAGACAAAATTCTTGTCGTGTACACGAAGAATTTGTCTTGTCTGCCGCAGACACGGTAAATTTTCTTAACGTATACAAGCGCTCTTAAGGTAAATCAATAGACATCACGGTTATTTTATGGACGGGTGACTGGGCTATGAACTTAGAGTGCAAATGTATGGGATTTTTAAGGAGGCCAAAATTATGATTATTTTTGAGCTAGGGCGCGCCGTTACCAAGATACATAATTATTATTATGTAATAGGTAATTTCCTTATACGAAGGTACTCGGTATTTATTGCATGAAATTAAAATCACACTTGAATCGAATATACAACGCATATTTTTTTTACGTCTGCCATGTTGTTTACGGTTTACAGTAATTACTACTTTATTCTGCGATTTGGTCAGACATGAGATATTGTAAAATGTACGTAGATTAGTAGGTACGTGCAAATTACATTAGGTAAATCGTTATAGGTACATGTAAAAAAATTATATATATACATTTTCTGTTTTTGGTATAACTAAATTGATGAAATCGCAGATTTTAAAAAACCTTATTTATATAAATCTTTAAGCAGCATGAAGATTTGCATTGTCTCACAGCACCATCTTAATTATTATTAATATTCATAAGTAAAGAAATAAGTAACAAACAAAAAACAAGCACGCGCCAGCCCCCAAAAACTTGTACCAAACTTCGAACTAAAGCGACATACGCAGTGTAGTACCGCTCTTCCCGCGTCTGACCTCTTGCTCCCCACACGATTGACCCGTCTAGACGCGTTCGTCAAACGACTGTATGGATTATTAGACTGTGACCGTAAGTTATCGCGTTAAAAAGTAGTCTTTGTTTCAATCATCAGCCAATTACTATCTAAACTACCAGCCAATTACTATCTAAACTATCTCCACACAAAAAACAACATAGAAACCCATAATATCGCTCAATTGCGGAGAATAAAAACACACACTTTTGCATTAAAATTATTAGTATAGATATATATTTCGCAATGCGAGCTTGTAATGTATTTTTAAAGTAGACAGGAATAGGAATCAATTTGATGATGTAAATAACGCACTTATACAGGTTACACAATGGTTTACAACAAACAACCTGGTACTTAATTCTAAAAAAACTAAATGCGTTAAATTTGCTTTACCTAACGTTAGACAACTGGGACCTAATATTATGCTAGATAGGGAAGAACTTGACACACTTGACTCGACAGTGTTTCTAGGCATTACATTAGATAGTAAGCTACAATGGGGTGCACATATAGCATGTCTTTCAGGAAAGCTCAGCTCTGCTGCATATGCTGTTAGAAAAGTTAGACAACTTACTGATGTCGACACGGCTCGTTTAGTGTATTTTAGCTATTTTAATAGTGTCATGTCCTACGGCATTTTGTTATGGGGCAAAGCTGCGGATATTCAGAATATTTTCTTTCTACAGAAACGAGCGGTACGAGCAATATACATGTTAGGTGCAAAAGATACTCTTAGGGAACGCTTTAAGACTATAGGGATTCTTACAGTAGCCTCGCAATTTTTATTTGCTAATATATTGTATATTAGGCAAAATATAGGTTTATTTACTACAAAAAGTGACATTCATAACATAAATACTCGAAACAGGCATAAGTTATATGCCCCTTATCATCGTTTACATAAAGTTATAATTCTTTTGTAGGGCTAGGTATTCGTATATACAATAAAATACCAATTAGTCTTTTAGAATTACCATTTAGTACCTTTAAAAGTAAAATAAAAGACTGCCTTATTAGGAAAGGTTATTATACCATTAATGATTATTTCAGTGATAAGGATAGTTGGTCACTTACACTAGCCAACTCTTGATCTTTGTACTTATTCAGAATTTATATAGATACCTTGACTTTTAGTTTTTTTTTAAATATAATATCTCTAGTTCTTTTAAATAACTATCCATGTATTATTAGGTCATTCAACTTACTACATTTACATTTGCATTGTTGTTCCTTTTAATTTAAAAAAAATGCTACTGTGTTGGATGAAGATAACTCGTGACCATGGGCTGTACACTAACATCTTTGTAAATTTTGTGTATTCATATACCTACCATCACTTTCTGTAACATACATTTCCATCATAGTTCTGAACATGATCGCGAGTTGCCTACATTATAAGATGTAAGTGGATGCTCCTGTTACACAAGATTCACACTGGAAGGCTACTACAGCACTTAATCTGCATTAAATATTTAAGTATTATGTATGTTCCTAATTACTATTTACAAGTAATTAATTACAATGTGAAACAGTTGCAGCTCCTTACAAAAACAAAATATGTAACATAACACTGGCGATTAAAAAGAGTGGCCACGAGTTTTATTGCCCGTTCTTTCTCGTGGTTCTACCTATTGCTTTGCGAATGGGCAGTAAATGTAAATGTAGAAGCATTAAGTAATTAATTTTAAAATTTGACGTTCATAAGCGTCACCTTGTGACCTAGATGAATAAATGATTTTGACTTTGACTTTGACTTTATGGAAAATATTTTCTAAAGATTTCGACTTCTGACTAACAAGTTTTCGATCTGTCAAGTAAATTGTTGTTAGGCACATGCCCGTGTACGGAGATCGTTTTGACTCATACCATGGTATACTGCATGATTCCCACAAGTATGTAGAACATGTACATTCAAGATTTAAATAACCCCGAAGAAGACAGAGATTAAATATTTACATAATTGTCCCAATTCAAATTTCTCTATGAACTGTCGAAATTAAGAATAATTTATTAACAGAACAAATGTTACATTCAAAGGATAATCGAGACTCCCAAACGTCAATCTACTAGTATCAAATAAAATTAGATATTTTTATATGGGTGAACTGTTTTCAGATATTCGGTCGAACATGTTCATTGAAATAAATTCTGAGTGCTTTTCAGCGTTTGCGGTAGTTCTGAGCCCCATAGCGACTATACACAGTAAAAAGTATTTCAATTGGAAAGTTGAAACAAGTACAATATTAATTATATTTGTACGAACATATTATTCTTGTATAGGTCAGGAATATGTGGCGCCAAAATTCAGGTATAAAAGAAGACTTGGACATAACAAAATATAACGGGAGATGCCTAGTTAACTGGCTGGATGCGATATTCGATCTATTATACCATTTAGTTACTTTGTTTGAAAGCATATTTGACATAATTATTTTGTATGGAGCGTGTGTCAAATATACTTCTCGCATGTATCACTACTAGGCAAATCCAAGAAAAGATCAAATATTAGATCCGGCCATAAAACAATTTATATCATGTCGTCCTCAAATGTACATACATACAGAAACACATACACTATAATCGTGTAATTTAATTATTTCAGAACATTATGTGAAATGTGCTTATCATACCTTAATTTAATTAAGTTCATTTCATTTATACTTTATACTGGATACAATGGACACCGGACAGAGTTCTATCATGTATTTTTATTGTCTCATTGCATTTGCTATATTATAAGTCTCGACACTTTTCATATTTAGAAATGATGCGTAACAGATCAACAAAAAGGTTTTAGAATTATTTTACTCTCTTTCTATATTTTTACCACAAAGGCACGACTTTAGGTATACATCATTTTACTTATTCTAGATAGAGTATCATGAACCGCTTATAATCTCTGGCATTCAGAAGGCCTTAGCGCTATATGATCAATGCTATAAAAGTTACACATAGCTCGATGCCAGACCACATACTACGGAAGCTCGGTAGCACATTGTCGCAACGGAACGCCAATACATTTAAAATACGTGCTCCTTGGTTATGAGAGCCATTGGTCAACCTTCAAGCCATTATGTGGCAGAGAAATGTGCAATTTGTGGCTTTGAATGTACTTGTATTTCGCCGCGGAACATCTCCTTGCGGACTTCAAAACGATAATGTACTTTTGCGATGTGTGGTCTATCTTGTGTTCTTGCGTAATTTTGTTGGTGTTTGTAGTCATACATATCATTAAACTAAATATGCTACCTTCTGCTCGCTGCTTCACCCACGTGGGGATCTGTTATTGAGACGAAGGTTGACGTTTGAGTTATTATGTAGGGGTTTCATCAAAATTCGTTCTGTTTATACGTTTAACAGACCTCTATTGATATGCTGCTGGATATACAAGTATGTGAAATCATTTGTATCGTAGAGTATCTGTTAACTTTCAGCGGTCGTCGCTCTTGCAACAACATACGTCGCTTTTTATGTTTTGATATAAAACATAATATCTTAATATATAAAATCCTTGCGTTACTGACTGACTGACAGACACGCTACAGCCGAAACTATTGGGCGCAGGAAGCTGAAATTTGGCATGTATTTTCCTTGGGGAACGTAAAGGTACACTAAGAAGGGATTTCCCGAAATTCCCACGGGATCGACCAAAACGGGTAAATTAAAAAAAATGCAGGCGTAGCTGCTGGCGTCCTCTAGTAATCTTATAATTCTATACAATCGTAACTTGTAAGTATTGGTATTTTAAACGCCAGATAAGAATGGCAATTTCGTCTTATAACTTTAATGTGGAAAATATGTAAAAATCGAAGAGTATGAAAGTTATTTATCGTAAAATATTATAGAAGGACATTTATAGATATTAAAAATAATGGAAGATGATTTTGAAATGTACCTGAGTCCTAGTGATTTTTATTTTATGTGCATCGCCATTTCGCTTTGATTCTGACTGAAGCAGATTTTCGAGGAAATGGGTTTTAACAGCAAGCTTGCGGCGTAAATAATGACGATGAATAGTTCATCTGTTAAAAGCCGTATTGTTATGATTTTCTCTCACTTAAGCTGTTTGGCCAAGCCTTAACGTACCTTGCTCTGAAAATTTAAACCTAGGTAGTGGTTTCTTGGTATTAGTTTTGAAATAAACCAAAGGGAATGCTCAGACGCTTTGCCATAACTAGCTAAAGGATAAGGTCATTTGTCGAATCTGTCTTCTTACATGTTATATGATAATATAATATATTATAGTTGTATGCCCATTCTCCTCAGTATGGTATCACTCCATCATTTGGGCCAAAGACTTCCTCTACTGAATACAGGTCTTTCCGAAGACTTTCCATACAGACCAATTCGACTGACGTCTTCCTGCAATGCTAATAAACTCAAGAAAAATCCGTGAAATCTGCATTATTTCAGGAATCACACTTTTTATCGTTGAAAATCCTATTTCACCAATATATAGTGTGATTTCTGGAGGAAGGTTTAGGTGTATAATTGACGGGGGCGGAGCCACGTGTTAATTATAGTATAAAATAAGTATTACTGAGTTTAGCTGACTGCGCAACTTTCACCACAGGCAAGGTAAAAACGAAAAAGGAGATGCCAGCTGTGTGACAAATACGTTTTTTTTTAATTCTCCTCATTAGACTCACTTGGAGAGTCACTAGACACACTTCGCACTCAATGATTGCGAAGCAGCCTGTCAATCTATTTTAAAAGATTTCACTGACATCTAAAAGTTAGCCATCGTACCTAATTACTGACATAGCAAAGATTCGTCGTTAGCACTCACCTCGAGACTACTTCATTTAGAAAAAGAAGATCCATATACTGTTGGCGCTGGAAGTATAGGATCGGATAGTGTTTAAAAATGTTACTTTGACCGCGTAACAACTCCAGCGTGTGAACAAGTATCATACGAGCGAGCTCACCTGTCCACATTTATAAATACCCTTCCGTTATAAATAAATTAATATAACAGAAGACCTAAATAATACGTGCGCATATTTTACAGCTACCTTTTAAATTCCAGGCGTGAATTATCATTAAATTATAAAGTAGGTACTCTGGGTTGTTTGTGGTTCTATTTTAAAAGCTATATTAGTAGGTACCTCGATAATATTTTTCTCTTTTTTAATGTTATTTTATCTTGAAGCATAACAACAAGGGTTAAGTTAGACGCTCCGGACTGTTTCGAATGTTCTTCTTGTCTACGCTCTTTGTTTTAATATAATAAGTATGTTCAATGTCTTTTGGTCGCGTAAGGTAAGTTGAGTGAGATGTTCTGTAATTAAATTACTTTTCTTAGTTTCTGAACACCTGATGTATATGTAATTACGTAATTATTACAATTTATTTGTCGAGCATTTAAAACGTGAAAGCTTTATAAACAAAATCCCTTAATACTACATTCCTAAACCTAGTTAGAAAGTAATAATCGTCTAATTATGTTTCAGGAGAAATTTGACCGTTTGAGATGTAGGATTACGATAATTTAATCACATAATATGTGACACGTAATGACACTTAATGAAAGTCTATCTCAGGTATAATTGATAGTTGAAATAACATACGTTTGTTCGTTTTCCATATTATATTGAAATTTATAAATATTAAATAGAGGTTCTTAAATCCTGCTTTAGTAAAGTAATGAGAAAGATTTGTTCAGGTACACTGTAAAACATGCTCCTCATAAAGCCTTAACGTATTAATTTATTCGTTTTAAGAAGGAAGTGGGAATGCCTTAGCGCAATCTATCATGTCTTACGTACGCACCTCAATAGAGAAGATTACTGCCAAATTAAACCACCAGATGTCGGTATCACCGACTACAGTAAACAATGAATTTTGGCAAGTATGACATTTGAGTGACAACTTGACAACTCGTTTAGACTTCAAACTTTGGATGCGCGATCTCATTATCTCATCTCAAACAAATCACTAAAACAGAAACATTGTACCATTTCTATTGTTATTGATAATTACATATATGAGAACTGTTTTGTCTATATAAATAAGTATAGATATATTGTTGTCTTATTGATATGACAATATTTGAAAAGCGCGCTACGAAATTTGTTTACTGTAGTTGCTCGTGCTGCCATCTGCGTCGAGCTTTGCGTAATGTAATAATGTTCCCTATTATGCTCTTATAATATTTAGACTGCTGAATTTTTTCCACACATTATTCCATACATACATACATACTTATCGTCACGCCTTTTATCCCCGAAGGGGTAGGCAGAGGTGTATTTCTACACCCACTTTTCGCCAGATATACTTTAGTCCCACGTAATAAGGGGCGAGCCTATTGCCGTACCGGGCACATTTCCAGACTCCGTGCTGCTACTGAGAATTTCGTGACAGAAAAACTCAATAACACTGCCCGACCCAGGAATCGAACCCGGGACCTCCCGATCCCACGCGCACATTTATGCCGCGAGACCAACGAGGCAGTCGTATAGGGTTTGATGTCGAGTTTTCCGTCTCTACGCAAAGATGGTATTTGCATCGTGTTATCCCTTAGTCGCCTCTTACGACACCCACGGGAAGATAGGGGGTGGTGACACTTGTATTCTACGCCGTCAACCACACGGCATTCAACCACACGGCATTATTCCATTGAAAGTAAATATCTATCTATATAGATGTGCGCGTCGCTTTATCAATAAGTCAGTCAGACACCAATGAGAGGCATCACCAAACTTTACCCAAACTTTTAAAGACCGTACACTTGAACCTAAATCTTGAGAATCGAGTGCCAGGATTTTATAGAACTAAGCCTTTAAAGAGGTCATGACAAAACTTGTAAAAGAAATTCAATTCAATAAACAGCATTTGCGTAACAGAGAATAAAGTCATTCCTTAGATTTAACTTTTACCTACTTTGTTCCATATTCCAACCTACAAACTTTAACATTAAGTTCTCTTCAACTACTTATATAGAATCTCTTAAACTTTGTAATAAGTGTGACACATACCTTTTCAATCGTTTAACTTTGATTCCTAAAGTACGTTTATCTTTTCTATTATGTGCTCTTCAAGGAAAACTTTGAGGATATCTTCAACACTACCTTCCGTATTTTTTGCTCCTATTAAGGCTCCTACACACAGTGCCGGCGGCACGGCCGCTGGCTTTGCCGCCGGTCAAGCCGCGTGAACCCGGCGGCATACAAAGCCGCCGGCATGGCCGCCCGGGTAGGCCAGCGGACCGCGCGGGTTGCAACTTGCTACTTGTGTGTGGTCGTTCTATACAACTGGAATGATGCCCGGCGGCTTTCTGCAACCGATGCCGGCGGCATCGACGCCGGAAAAAGCCGGCGGCACGAGCCGCGCAACAAAAACTGGCGGCCCGAGCCGGCGGCGCTGTGTGTAGCAGCCTTTAAGTTCGTTAGGTGCCTCTGAACAGTTTTGGGATCACATTTATCATTGCTGAACGTTTTTGTTCGGACTCGTTAAAGAATGGAAGACATATTTTGGTACACCTTTATTCATATGCGTTATTTTCTAACTGTCGGCTAATGTTTATAAATACATACATACGCTCATGCCTTTTTCTCGTCGGGGTAGGCAAAAACAACAGAATGCTAATGTTTATGTTAACATATTTAATCATACAACTTTATTAAAACGGGTCTTATTCGCGATATTTAATTAATTTAAGGGATAAATACCTATGTTTTACCGACGTTTCGGCCGCCTTACAACAACCTTGGTCGCGGCAGGACTCAAACATAAGTATTTATACCTTAAATTAATTAAATATCGCGAATAAGACCCGTTTTAATAAAGTTGTATGATGTATACAAATCGCGAAAGTTTAAAATCGAACATATTTAATATTCTTAATTTTAGTGAAGTGTAGAGGTTTTTTTTAGTGGAGATAATAACAGACTACCATGCGCCGAGTTTAAATTCATAGTGGATACCACTGTATATTCCAAGTAATGTGCCTATTTCATTTTTAATTAATCGCTGCACCGTGCCTCGATGAGCACGTAAGACCGTTGGTTAAGGCTGTCATGAAAATCTTTGACAATCGTTACTGAGAAACAGCACCCTCAAATATAAATCATACTGGTTTAAACTATGGAATATCGCTATCCCTTTGTAAATTAGAAGTGTAAATTACACATGTGACCATGCAGATTCATAATATTTTGTTTAACCAGAGACCACAAAAAGATCATTTTAATTAAACAACCTAATAACGTAGAAATCTTATAGTGCGATCACATACTATTATCACTATTATCCTATTTGGCAGGAAAGTTTTGGAGTGGCGGCCACGCACGAGATGACACAGAAATAATAGTTGAAACATATTTATTGTAAGATTTAGGAAATAAGCTCATCGTTCTAGCGTTTTATCGAGACCATATTATTTCTCTAAGGGTTGTTGTCCGCTACGTGTTTCACACATGACGAACGCTGCGGTAGACAAAACCTCAGTTGACTACAGCTCGCGATTCTATTTGATTTGGGTCATAAACCTTGATGTAATATAAATTTAAAGAAAGTTTTGTAGAAAATGGTTTGATGTTTTTATGAATAGTTATAATTTTTTATCAATTTACTACATTTTCAAGGCATGCGGATCAGGCGGGGTAGGCCCTTTTTGTGATAATCCCCAGCCGGGCATGCAAAAATGTTTATACACAACTTATGGTTTTATTTCATCCCTATTTTTTTTTTCGCGTGTGAGTGTGTGGACAAGTGTGAATAATCAATAGGCCGACGACCTACAACATGGCCTATAAATCTTCTTCTGGCTTTACTTGCCGTCCAAAGTAAGGTAGCGCTCATCCATCCAAGTGACCACCGCATACGATGCTCAGCTTTGCGGATCTATAACAAATGTCAAGCGAGACAAAGCTACTATTTATTTCCCGTTTCATTTCAAGCGATTGGACATTTTATTTAACGTTTAATCGCAAATATATTAACACGGTCTGCATCTGTGCAATAGCTATTCTCACTATACTCCAAGTGATGTATCAATGACACTGCAAAATGTATGTTGTGTGTCGTGTTCAACGTTCATGTAATTGTGAACGTTATATCGCATTCATTTTGTCACACGGATTTGATGTGTTTACTAGATTTGATTTCTAGTTATGTAAGTAAATAAGTTGCGGGTAGCGGATGGTTTGCCTTGGGGGGACGCCTATGTCCAGCATTCTTTCAGCGGACATGATAATGATGAAAAGTAAATACATTCTAGTCAAGTACATTAAATAAGACGAATATACTATATATTTATGTAACTTTTCCGTAACTGATTGTATTTATAGTTCACATGGAAAATAACTTTTCTTCCGCCAGAAAAATCAGTTAGGTCAGGGCCAGTCTCAATAAAAATAACAATAAGTGTGTCACAAGTGAGCCTATTTGTAGCGCTTTTAAGGTAAAATTTACTTAGTTTTAGATTAAAAATATTTTTTCGGTGCTCAAATATCCGTACCATGAGCATAGCTCACCTGATATCACAAGAAACTGACTCATTAGTACTACATCTAAAAGTCTCGCAGTCTTTTATATTTGACCAGAAGATAATACATTTACGTATATAAATGTACACCTATGTAAACTAACGATATTCTATATTCATTTTGATCAAACTCGTTCTTAAATTCAAGCACTATTTTGACAAGGACATCACGTGCTATTTGTTAACTGTTTGCCGAGATTTAACTTTGTAAATACGGGACATAAAAATCACAGTCACATAAAAATAAACATTTACACACTTAGGTTGAAGTCGAACATGCAAGCAAGCATTAAATGAATTGAGAAATTAGTATATGGCCTATTTTAAAAATACTTTCAAATAGGTTTTACGAGTTCTGATATTCTGTCGGTCTTGGCAAAAAGTATTAAAACTGAGCGTGAAAATATTAAAGTCAACATTTAAATAGCATAGTTTTTTTTAAATATTTTAAATAAAACAGTTTTATTCTAGACCTATGTAACAAATACGCGTGCTATCCTTAATATCCTACATCGAATACCACAACTGTATTCGCAGAATACCTAGCCACTCTGAAGATAAAAAATTCATTCAGCTGAATCGGGTTAGACGTTAGCTTAACTTGAAGCTAAAATAATGGTCATTTTCTGGGTTCCAAAGCTACTTTATGAGGTATCTTATCTGTTGTTTGCTTTAACAAATGCACTTATGACTGTTTGGATGCTGAATGTTGTGGTAAGCCAATTGTTAGTAATTGGCTAAAGACATTCTTCGGATTAAATGCAGCATTGAATATCAGAATACGGCTATAACGATTGTTACAGGAATATTCCGAGTACTAGTATTGCGTTTTATTTTCATTCTGTAGCTACATACGTAGGCGTAAGACGTTTCCCATTAAGTATACGTACATAAACCTTCATAATATAACACCAACATCGATTTGAGTAAAATGTGATAACTAATAAAAAAATCGTATACATCCTTGAGTGCACATAAAAACATTTATGTACAAAGTTGTTGATAATTTTTGTTTTATAGTTCACAAACATCTTAATTATTATAAGTATAATTTTTTTATGTATTAGAAATCTATTTAAAAGTTATTTAACTCGGCAAAGCAATAAGGTGAAGTATCGCGTCTCGCGGCATCTAAAACTGCTGACTGCTAGAAGAAGAAAAATCACCAGTACCAACAATTTGAAGTGTTAAAACGGTGGCAAGTTATAAAACCGCTTAAAGATGCACAGTTTAAAATTAGCTCATCATTTTTCCATGACAATAGGTCAAAAGTTTGGTCGAGTTTATATCACAAACACATGTGCCGTCGCGCGTTGGTACGATGACACAAGCGTACTTCAGGCTTGGGCACATCATTAGCAAAGACTGGAACAACTTCACTAATTGGGCAAGCCCTCGGCACAAACTGTGTGTTGTGAATTACTCGTGTCTAGTTCGATTTTAGAGGCAGATAAAGCGAAAGAATTGTGGGATGTGACTTGTATTGAAAACTTGAGACTTCAGTTCGTAAAAGTTTATAAAAATAATAATAGTTACATAGTAACTTGCTTTGTAACTTTTAAAGCAAGCTAAGCTGTACATTCTCATAGTTCTCATCTCTGAAATGAATTTCAGTTCTCATAATTATTAATTAAGTATTTTTTATTTGTTTCACAGCTGATTTGATTACACACAGAATATATGTACGTGGTTTAGCATTTAAATTTTATAAATATTGGTACAGCATATATTTTTAGTAGCTATTATTTTATATAAGGTTTCATCTCTACTTTTGATTTTTCTAAGACTGCATTCACAGAAGTAAAGTATGAAGGCTGCTTATAGCTCCATATTGTCTGCCCACTCAACACATCAGCGGAGCTCTTGAGCCGCGGTTACATCATTTCACTAAAGGAATCTCGTATATGTCTAAGCTTTAGCTACTATAATAAAATTAAAAGAATAGCTTACGACTACCGATGTGTCTGGATTTAATTTTATTGGCATAAAGGGATTCAAATCAATTAACATGGATGACTCGGTATTGGAAGGGGATTGGACGATATTGTTCGTCGTCATAATGCAGTGGATTATTCTAGGACTGCTGCAATTTATTGTGCTTTACTATGGTTTATTCAGAATATTGATTTTAATTATTGTACATTGGATTTTTCTTACGGCTTTTTCAATTGCGGATTATATTCAAAGCAATTGATGTTTGAACTCGAACCGTAACGATATCGAAAGATTTAAATAAGTCTTGAAGGGTTATTGTAGTCATTTATCCCCAGACAAATTGTCTGTTGTAGTTAAACATTTATTCCATTAGTATTATTTTCAAATAATATAAACATACACAACACTGGTACCTTAAATCCGAATACCTTACCAAAATTAATAAAGCTACCTTATTAAAAATTCAAAAGCCATCCAAACATTGGTTCTGACAGTTAATGAATTAGTTTTCACTCCATGTCGCATACATTCAGTTAAGTAATGCTCTGTGGTATATAAAAAGGGTTGGCTGTTGACATTTTTCATATAATTATGTACGTATATACGCTACATTTTATTTAATAAAGCATTAGGTATTCAGTTGGCTTTGGTAGTTACTCTGATTTAAAGAACGAATTTGGACGTAACTGTATTTTGAGGCTCACTACCAGCACTTCATTATCAGACGTAGCTCGTTTGCCAAGCTTATTTTATATCTAAAGATAATAATTATATTCTCTGCTTAAATATTGCTTGCCGGAATTAATGCTGAACCAGCATTATATCCAAAGTGGTGGGCATAAGTTCTGTTTAACGTAAAATTATTTTTACAAATAATAATTGAATGAACATATCGCTTTTAGTAATTAATTGATATAATAATATTGTGGTGATAGTATATTTTTATAGGCAGCTACTTCAAATTATGCATTTCAAACCAATTTTCTACTATAGGAAATCTATCAAAGGTAATTCGTATTTATTTATTGCCCACGGGAAAACATGAGTTTACTCTAGATGTGTAATGTAATTCTGTGTTATTTAACTTTGCTGAAACAATTTTGGTTATACAGTTATTTCAATACAATACCTAGGTAATAAGTAATCAATCAACACATATTCTGCTATTTCAGATAAAACTGTACTTTTAAGTTATATGTCCGTTAAATGGAACACTGGATTATCTTAATATATAAAATCCTTGCGTTACTGACTGACTGACAGACACGCTACAGCCGAAACTATTGGGCGCAGGACGCTGAAATTTGGCATGAATGTTCCTAGGGGACCGTAGGGGTGCACTAAGAAGGGATTTCCCGAAATTCCCACGGGATCAGCCAGAATGGGTAAATTAAAAAAAATTGCAGGCGTAGCTGCTGGCGTCCTCTAGTAATATGATAAAGATCATAAGATAGTACTACATTACACTTACATTTTGTGCAGTTTAGGAATCATTATTTTATTGAACACTTAGAACATAAATTACTTCTACTTTATATTTTATTCTGAATTTACACCGAACAGTTTTGTATTTACTATTTGTATACCTACATTAATTACTAATTACTTCTACTAGTTCAACTAAAACCACTTTTTCATAGCTCTACTATGTCACAATTTTATTAATGCAACAGCAATGAGGTATTGAATTTTAATACATCTTTTTTGCGATTAGCAGGTATAAAATAGGACACCAAAATTGACGTTAAAGTCGAATAAGGGGCAAAAATTAGAGATCTTATTTTTTGCACGGAGAATGAATTTGCCTGCCCTGGAAACGAAAGTGGGTCTCAGAGGCCAGGTTATTAATCTACTTGGAATTTCATAACAAAAATTCGTGCAGGTCTTGTGTCATAAATGCCGTGAAAAGAACGTTCGACATAACCCACCAACACCCATTTATTGATAGGTACCAGTAAAAGGTGATCTATATTTAGACGGAAAGCCTTTGGAATAATAGGTGGGATTATATTGGATATTTATAGCCTGGTGTGTGTGACTGTGTTTACCAATAATATTGAATACCAAGACATTCCTCCTTTTGTATTATTAAAAGGTTATTGGGATCTTATAACGTGTTATAATATACTTGAATCAAACGATATTACTGAACCTTACGATGTGTTTTGTTAATTAGGATAGAAAACTAATAGATGAATTTTCTCATAATAGCAATAACAAAAATAGAGATAACGTATATAGCTAGTAAAAGAATATCATATGATTTATATTAATACTAAGCTAGTTATTACAGCCATTTTTTTTTTTGGTGTTGGGTTGGAAAATCCTCATGGAGTCCCTCCGCCCTGCGAGGGCAGAACAGAGGGGACTGTCAGACTCTTACTGACTAAAAACCAACCCGTGCTCCTCATGTACCCATGTGTCGGAGAGTAGGGTTTCACCAAAGCATTCCTTGCTACCTCCGACGGCGGGCATACATGACTACCTACTTTCTCTGCGGCCCCTCCGCGACGCAACGATGGTGCGCCCCCATTTGGCCGCGGGAGATAGGGCGCGCGGCAACGCAACACCGACACGCCTCTCCTCCCGCGACCGCACCTGACTGCGAGGGACAGACAGAACTGTCCCCCGCACCCGCACCTTGAGACGCAGGCTTCACGCAAGCCCACGTGGAGCGTCCCCTGCCGGGATCCCGCTTAGCTTTACCCTGGGTGCTGTACCTCAAACCCACGGTTACTGAACCCCGCCCACCACGACAAGGATGTAGATCCCACGGGAGGGTAGTTATTAACAGACATAAGTAAACTCATTGGCAAACTGCTATGAAATTTCCATTTATTATTACCAAAATCCTTTATTCTATTTTACAGTCATTGTTATTAAAATACAAAGTAAACCTCTCAGGGTTAATCTGTTAGATGTTAAGGAAATTAAAGTGATTTTATAGAAATTTTAATCCATAACAGGGAATCACTCTTAAAAACAAGTTTAAATTATTGCAATTACAAATATCCATTCAAATACTTAAAGTTAGCACTTATTAGATATTGTTATGTAAAATATAAAATCCAATTCTGAACATTACAATAATGTTTAACGAGCTAAACTAGAAAGATCCGATTTTGTAAATGCTTTAAATTAATACAAATTATGGTCGTTACAAACCGTGAATGCCGAATGATAAGTACCTTACTCCCTAATTATCTGAAATTATTTAAGTTCAAATGTACACATTGATATGCCTCTTGTGGACAAAATCCAACACATGTGCTGAAAAAGAAATCAATCCTAAATAAAATATGTATATGGTGCCATAATAAAGTACCAAGCTTATTCTATCATTATGTCAGTATCCTAAGAAAAATGAGAATCTCTAGGACATAGTTTATTTTTATCCAAATTGTTTTTGTCATGAAAATTCAATCGTAGATTTTTTCCGCCTTCTGTAGGCGGTGATTCGATTTGGAAATTAGGTATGTAGTTTGAACAGTGTGTGTTCGGTGGAAATGACTTTTTGTTTGCATGTTAAACTAATGGCGATGGTTTACGGTTATTTCCTTTTGGATGTTTAGTTTGGGAACCAATATTAAGGCCAAAATGATTTTGTTGCTTGATGATTACACGTATGGCTTATTGGTATACGCGGTCGTTTAGAGCTCCATTGAGTGTTGTAGACTGGATCAGAAAATGAGACTACACTTAGTGTAAGCCATAGATTATTTTTCGAGTTTAGATGTACATTGTTGCCGCTGATAGAATGTTTGTAAGGAAAGACAAACAACAAAAAATATAGGCAGCGATAACCTTGTGGAGATACCAAGTATGAAATATACGTATTAGCATTTACGATTGTTTACCTAAATGTTAGAGCTGAACTGAGCTGTTAAACTGAGATAAGAATATTGAGCAACAGCAAATTTGTATGTACACTTAAATATTTTTTAAGTTTCTACCTGTTTTTTAAGATCGAGTAAAAAAATGCTCAAAAATTACGTTTGTTGTATGGGCCCTTTTATATTTACTTTATATTTATTAAATTATTTATTTTGAAAGGTAATAATATATATTATAACTATACATTCTGTGAAAAGTTTAAGCGTTTACCTGCTACCGTTATTAATACTGAGCAAAAAATACGAAAAAGACGTTTATTGTATGTATAAAAAATACTAAAAATAAAATAAAATATTAAGGTGGGTCCCTTAATATTTTATTTTATTTTTAGTATTTTTTGTTATAGCAGCAACGGAAATACATAATTTGTGAAAGTTCCAGCTTTCCAGCTATTACCGTTTATGGGATACAGCCTGGTGACAGACAGACAGACAGCGGAGGCTTAGTAATAGGGGCCCGATTTTACCTATTAGGTACGGAACCCTAAAAACAAAACGTGCTTTTGTTTTTTCTGTTTATCTTTTTATACTTGTTTTATCTGCTAGTTTTGGATTTATCTACTATATTTACATTTTCGAATTTAATTGTGAATTTAATTTTTATGTCAAAAAAGAGATAGTTGTTTTCAGCATAATCGATTTAGGCGGCGATAGCCTAGTGGAGATATCAACAGACTGCCATGCAGAGGGGTTCGATCCACGGCGCGCACCACTGACTTTTCCGAGTTATGTGCGTAGAATCATAATCAGAATCAGTCATTTATTCAAATGAGGTGGTATTAAGTTGTTACATAATAATAAAAGGTACATTTGAAATTAAGTGGCTATCAGAAGACCTCATAGCTATTTATGTATGTAAACACGTATGTTTTGAGCCTGTTTGCACCCTTTTACCAGTGTCCCACAAACAGTCCTGTATCTGTGTAAAACCACTCATGCAATTCATTATTTAACTCAATTACATACTCCAAATGACGAGGGTATTTTCAGGACACACAACCTCTCAACAAGTCAAATCCTATAAATGATAAACCACATAGCGACGCACTAAATAAAAATGATCCGAAAAACACCTGCTCCACCAAGTTTGGGACAAAATGTGATTAATTATTTAATGTGTAAAACTCGACAGAACGTATTTTAAGCATCTTGGACCCGTAAAACACACTGTCTACCACATGGTGCTGTGTAAACATGTTGAAACAACATGACCGTAAAACGATGCCTTTAAGGGGTTGTGTACATTAAGCGGGCCGCGCCGCAACGTTTCGTCCAGGATATGAGCGTGGGATTTTAGGAGAATATCTTTAATATTCATTTTACATTACTCATTATAATTCATGGAAAATAAATATAACTTCATCATCATCATCATCATCAGCCTTTAACAGTCCACTGCTGGACTAGGCCTCTCCTTTGAAAGGAGGAATTGGCCAACTATACCACGCTGGCCAAACGGGCTGGTATAGGGTTTGTATCAAGTTTTTCCTCTCTTACAGAGCTGTTCTATGTATAATATATGGTCCCTCTGTTGGCTCTTACGACACCCATGGGATGATATAGGGTGGTGACAATCTGTATTCTTAATTCGTCACCACACGGACGAAATAAAACTTAAGGGTACCTAAACAGTTTAGTTTCATTATTTATATTTTTATTCTGGTAGCGCATCTAAATCAGTAAAGTACCACAGTCAATGTCTTGTCCTTTAAGACAAACGATCTAGGATGTCTTGTCTTAAAGGAAAAGACATCCTAGATCGGTTTGAAAATCTATTTAAGGGGTAATATTAACTATTAAAAGTAAGTTCCAAGTGCGTTAGAAGTGACTTGGCACGATGTAAAGACCGAAGTTTTATCAGAAATAATGTATATACTTATGTATGTGTAAACGTAAACAAAAAGGGCACATGGGTTTCTATATAGTCTGAGTACCTAGAGCGTACAGACACAATGAAGTAATGAACCCTCCCTCGGCTTGCTAAAGAATGCTGTATGAGAAACTGGCAAGTGGTTTACGGACTCACAGTGACCACCTACGCGACAAAAAATCTAGGAGCATTATGATTTTTGACAGTCATTACGGGGAGTCAGTGCTCTCAAATAAACTGATAGGTCTAAGCCATAAATGTCGTTATCTCTTTGCGTTGCGGACGTCAGATGGCTTCGGCAGTCGCTCTGTGGTAAAGCTGATATTTATTTTTATTTTATTTTAAAACTTTATATACACGGAGCGTATAAAGGCGGACTTAATGCCGTAGGCATTCTTACCCAGTCTACCTTAGAGTGGTGCAGAGATTAATAGTAGGTGTATTCCAGAATTATGTTAAGAAGGATCTTTTTAGCATAGATCTAGTACACATATACATAGTTTAAAATACATACATACATTTGATACTACAAGATTATAAAATAATTATATAAAATAAATAATAATTATATCTAAACTATACATATCTAAGAATAACAATATTAAATATATAATTATATACATAAATATCTATATATTTATATAATTATACAAATTATTGAGATTCTTCTGCCAACTTATCCAATAACAGCTGTTTTACTCTTAATTTAAAGCTATCTTTTGTAGTAGACATCCTGATTTCTAGAGAAAGGGCATTCCAAAGAAGGATTGCCTGAATGGGAAAGGAAGAGTGAATTAAAGCGGAAGTATGGGAAGGACAAAGTAAGAGGAGATTATGGGAAGAACGAAGGTCTCGATCATGGTTGGAACACAAGTATTGAAAATAAGAACTAAGGTATTTTGGGGAATTGGGAGACATAAGGATAGAGTAAAGAGTAGTGAGGGCACGCATACTGCGTCTTTGACGAATAGGAAGCCACTTCAACTGAGAACGATAAGTAGATACATGATCATACTTGCGAAGATTAAAAATAAATCGAATGCAGTTATTAAGAAGACGATCCAGTTTGTTGAGAAGTTCTGCATTCAGGTCATAGTAGCATACATCACCATAGTCGATCAACGGGAAAACCAAAATTTGCACAAGCATAGTCTTGGTCTTGGGTGGAAGGAAGTTCCTTAAGCGATTTAGAGCACGTAGGGTACCGGTAATTTTCTGACTGACTTGAGTTACTTGGTTTCGCCAACTCAAAGTGCAATCCATGTGTAAGCCAAGGTTCTTGACCACTGGACAGAAATTTATAGCGGTCTTATCGTACATTAGCGTAGGCAGAGTTGTTATGTCTAATCTTGTGATTGACCATTGGTTACCAATAATAATGGCTTGGCATTTGTTGGGGTTTACAGACAAGCCAAACTTGTCTGACCAAGTTTTAATTGCAAGTAAATCCCTGTTAACCTTGTGAATTGCTACCGAAACATCCTCAACAGTTGCCTGAGAGTAAATCTGCAAGTCATCGGCATACAAATGATAAGCACACTGAAGATTTTGTGTTAAGAGATTAATAAACATAGAAAATAACAAAGGAGAAATAATACCGTCTTGAGGAACACCAGAGTTGTTGTCACGCCAGTTCGATGATGACTCATTGTGGCGGACAGACTGCTGGCGACCCCGAAGATAACTTGAGAACCAATCCAAAGCATCGGATGAGACCTTAAGATGGGAGAGGAGGGAAATTAGGATGTCGTGAGTGACGGTATTAAAGGCATTTGAAAAATCAACCAAAGTCAACACTGTGACCTTGGTGTTTTCCACGCCCTCCCTAATATCGCCAGTCACTTTAAGGAGTGCGGTAGAAGTGCTATGTCCAGGCCTGAAACCAGACTGGCAAGGACTCAATAGGTTGTTGATGTATACAAACCTGGACAGTTGCTGTTGCACACAGGACTCGAGAACTTTGGATAGGAAAGGAAGAATGGATATGGGACGAAAATGCGACGGGAGAGAAGGATTTTGGATTTTTGGCAAAGGAATAACGTATGCTTTACGCCATAGGGATGGGAAAGTGCCAGAAACAAGGGAAAAATTTATGATATGAGTGATGGCTGGGAGGACTTGATCCAGGATAGTGGTGATCATTCGTCGACTGATGTTGTCACTTCCAATAGCATTGGATTTGATGGAAAGGATTGCCTTTTTGATCTCATTCGATGTCAGTGGAGAAAAGTGGAAGGATTCGATATCGGGTTGGGTTAAACCAGCTAAGTAGTTCACCGTGAGGCTCTTAGTTTGGTGATCCAGCGATGTGGTAGTTGTGAAATGTTTATTGATATCATCCAAACTAAGCGCCCCAAGGCAATCAACACGACGCTGCTTGCCGATGCCTAAGGTTCCGAGGAACTTCCAGACATCGGCAGGGGATGAGGATGAAATGTTATGAAATATGTGTTGGCGTTTTGCGTTGCGTACCATCTGATTACACCGATTTCTTGCAGACTTGAACAGACTCCAGTTTTCTTCACAGCGGTCCTTTTTATAATTACGAAAAGCCCGGTCCCTACGGCGCATCGCCATACGCACGCCTCTCGTAATCCAGGGTGCCGGTGAACGCTTTAATTTTATTTTCCTTGTAGGTGCATGGACGTCATATAATTTACAGATGGTAGTGTTAAACAAAAGAACTTTATCATCAATCCTGGTCGCAGATTCCATGGGTTCCCAGTCGATTAAAGCCGCATCTTCCTGAAGTTTGTTTAAATCCATGTGACCAAAACAACGTCTGTGCAGAACTTTAGGTGAGGATTTGGGAGGTTTAAGGCGGTATGAAAGGAAAATAAGGTCGTGACGGGAAAAACCAGGAGCAGGATGTTGACCATGGAAAGAGGCTAGGGTAGGAGAAGACGTGATGATTAAGTCGAGCCAGGTATCCTCTCCATCATTGTTATGGTGAGTGGGTTGCAGTGGCAAGATGTGGAGGCTGGCTGACTCAATGACATCACGGAGTTTACGGGAACGACTGGATTGGTGAGAAAGAAGGTTGGTGTTGAAATCGCCCATGACAATGAGATGCTCATACTCTGACCCTAAAGATTCCAGTATCGGCTTGATACTGGAGAAATAATCAAGGGCTGGTGGGCAATAGACGACGCCAACAGCGGCCTTGGCCCCTTTGACGTCAGTCTCGAGGAACAAATATTCTGCAGGTGAAGATGCCGGTGATGAAGCCAGAATTCTGTAAGGAATGGCAGTGCAGATATACATTGCGACACCACCCCCTCTCCTGCCGACTCGATCATTCCGAATTAGAATGAAGCCGGGAAGAGAGTACGACGTAGAAAGGAGTTCGGGTTTAAGCCAGCTCTCCGAAACCAGGATGACATGCACATTAGACTCAGAGAAAGCCTCCAACAAGTCGCTATGATGGCTAGGTAAGCTTTGAGCGTTTAAGTGGCAAACATTGAGCGATGATTGTGATCGCTGACCAATAAATGTTTGACGTAAGCAATCACCCAATGTGCCCTCGAGAGAACAAAAACTACTGTTATCAGAGTTATCAGATATAACAGCTAAATCATTGGCAGACAAATAAGCGTCATCATCAGAATAAATATCCATTTAATAAATATAAAATATACTATTATACAAATATATATAATAAAGTTAAATATTTAAATATGTATATAAGAAACAACAAAACTTAAGAGCGTAATAACTACATCTCTGCACCACCCGCCAGCTTACACAAACATTATTAATAAGCAATAAATAAACGTAAACACAAAATAAGCAGTATTACACTACACTTAAATTTTATGCTATAACGAAACGCAATTTCCGAACGTTTCATGTTGCATACATTGTTTTGACAGTTGTAAGATTTATCACCAAGGAGCAAGTATACATGGAGTGATAGCTTTAAGCATAAACAAGAAACCTATCGTTATTTCTTTTTACTTGTATAAAATTTCATATGTGTAACCGAGACAGATGTATTGTATTTATTACCTCTTGAAATACTCATGTCGCAATTTTTTCAAAAGAAGAAATGACTGTCAATAGTGATGTACTCATGCATTAATCTTTTATTGGTTTTGGTATATAATTCGGTATGTAGAGAAAAGATAAGCATTTGATTTAGTAATATACCAGTAGTATATTATTTTACGAGCTTTTATTTAGAGTATAGTACTTAGGTGCCTACAAAGAAACAAATACTGTAAAAAGAGATGTAATAATAAGATATGATTGATCATATCTTATTATTACCTCTCTTTTTACAGTATTTAGGAAAGTAATTGAAAAATAGTCTAAATAGTCAAAATCATTTATTTATACCACAAAGTAATGCACACGATAACTGCCCGGCAGGTCTGATACTATATGTATTACCAAAATGGGATGTACATGGGCGGAAACAGTTAACATTTACGAACAATATTTTCATCCTGAGTTCCAGAACCCATGTTCACTCTTGAAGCTTTATTATCGCTTCTAAAAATAAGGTTTCGTTATTTCGGACATTTCTGAAAATTACAACACAAATCTGTTTATGATATACCTACATATATGTATATATGATTACTATAGCATATTTTAACAGTTGCAATGTTGGTATATATTGATTGATAAAAATATAAGTTAATAATAATAAAGTACAAGTACAAACCTCAGTATTAGATATCTGGTTAGTAAAAATAGTAGGCACAGCATAAGAATGCAAAACTTTTCTTTGAAATCCTTCTTGATAACAAGCACACACAAAATCAAGCGAACAAAGTTTAGAAGAATTAGACTGTTGCCATTCTCCCTTTCTCATATTTCGGACCCAATTTAGTTTCAAACCTTCATTCTTTGGAAATCTACAAAAAATCACAATTAATAACCAATTATTCAAATTATAATCTTTCAGAAACTGGTTTTCTAACTGACAATTGTATTACAACACTATCCTCATACTTTTTATCAAAATATTTCTATTATATTTATTTCATTGTGACTATTGGAATAAAAATATGTGTCAACGGTGGTCATTATCTTTATC
Organism: Euclidia mi; assembly: GCA_944739405.2. Taxonomy (NCBI): domain Eukaryota; kingdom Metazoa; phylum Arthropoda; class Insecta; order Lepidoptera; family Erebidae; genus Euclidia; species Euclidia mi. Next base: position 11,580,355 of record OX123196.2, read on the forward strand.
TTTAAGTATAAGCTTTACAAATATCATTGTAGAATTATTACGGCAGATATCTACAATTTTACTTATTATGACTTACCGGTGGCAAGATATATTTTGACCATTTTCGGTCAATAGTCCCATTTGGCTTTTACATCCGACGGCATTATAAGCTATGGTCATTTTTTAATGTTTAGAAGTGGTCATATCTACAATTGTAATATTTTGTAGCAATTAAAATTGCAATTTATTTCGACACGGCTTTCACTCCAGCTGGACGAACATCGACATAACATAACATTTTTCTTGGCATATGTCATTCAAGGCTGTATAAAAGCTCTATGGCTATCATACTCGAACATATGCAGTTTTGTAATTAAAGAGAAAAGAGATGCATATACGTTTTCTACTAATTTTGAAATGCTCCCTCCATGTATACTTGCTCCTTGTTTATCACTGTCAGTAATGTCAGTGCTGCGTACTTAGAATTTATGAATTAGAAAACAAAACATTTATTATCGGAAAGACAATGTGGGTAATGAATGAACAACGAACAAGTAACTAATATATAATACAAAATATAAACAAATCTAATATGCGTAGGCAACAGAAGACGCCTAATTGATTTAAAGTTTAGAGAGATAGAAATATATTCTGATATAAGGTATGTAGACCCCGGTTTTTAAGATGCGTAAGTCTTGGCTGCAACTGGGATAGGGTGCTGATGATGACCCTAGCACGATGATGATGATGACCGGGTACTATGAACAAAAGCACCAGTTATTACGTTTACCTGTGGCGATACTACAAAGAAGCAAATGTCATACGTAGCAGAAGATTTTAAGTTTCTATGACCCTTAACACGATAACATGTTGAATAAATTATCACACATGTCTGTTGACGTCTTTACTGTCCATAAATAAAGGCTAAGGGGTCGCTTCAGGAATGATAATTTAATGCCTCTTGATTGACATTTAATAGACCGTTAAATATGGAGGTGTCAATCGTAAACTAAATGCAAATATAAATCATGTTCATTGCGTGATGTATTAACAAACAATTTGAATGTGGATTAAGAATGAGTGAGTCAGTGTTTACGCTATATGCTGACGATCAGGTTCTATGTGCATCGTCAGCATCGGATTTGCAGCAGATGGTCACCACGATGAATGAGGCGTATAAGAAGAAAGGTATGAAAGTGAATGTAAACAAAACCAAAGTCATGGTCATAGAGACGGACGATAGTGTAACTGAATGTGACGTAATGATAGAAGATGAAAAAGTGGAGCAAGTGAACGAGTTTGTGTATTTAGGGTCTTTGTTTACGAGAGATGGAAAATGTGAGGGAGATATTGAAAGGAGAGTGAACGCAGGAAATAGTGTGAATGGCGCCTTACAGTCCATCATCAGCAATGGTATTATCCCAAGGCAAGCTCGCCTTTCTATACTGCAGGGAGTTTTGGCGCAAACGCTGATGTATGGTAGTTAATCATGGATATGGCAGAAGAAGCATGAAAGTAGAATCAATGCTGTGGAGATAAGAGCTTTGAGGAGTATGTGCGGAATAAGGCTGATAGATTAAGTGAAAAACAGTGTGATACGAGAGAAGTGTGGTCTAAAAGAAGATGTTGTGACAAAGATTGAAAAAGGAATGTTGCGTTGGTTTGGACATTTGGAACGGATGGATGAAAGAAGAAATACGAAAGGAGTGTATCGTGCGAGAATAAATGGAAATGTCGGTAGGGGACGCCCTAGGCGGTCGCAGGCCGACCAAATAGGTGACGTACTGAAAAAGCGCCAAATTAAAAGTACCCATAACCGACGCGCATGCATGATGAGGTTAATGAATGTCGAGGAAGCGAAAGAGGTATGTTTGAACCGAAGCATGTGGCGTTCCATAGTCTCTGCCTACCCCAATGGGAGACAGGCGTGACGATATAGATAGATAGAGATAGACATATATATTACTTGACAGATTTTAGTATGTTTTGATTGAAGTTCATGTAGCTTTGTTCGATTAACTTATTTATGGACCAGTAAAAATATATGATTTATGAAACTTATATACCTAATATCCACAAAAAATTAAATTAAAAACCAGCCCACGTTTACAAGCAACAAGAAAATAATTGGTTTTTAGTTATGCGTGTTTGATGCAAGCATGGTTAAAGTATAAAAATAAATAAATTTTTAGAAATCACAAATTATTAATTTACCGGTTACTTCGTACTTTGATAGGATCAAATCGAATTATATACTTTCCATTCGGTTCTATCAAAGTTCGAGGAACCATTTGAAATCGCTTACTCAATATTTTACACGAAATAGTTTTTTTTTATTTATATTCTCGCGCCTGTATCCCCGAAGGGGTAGGCAGAGGTGTAAAAATTACACCCACATTTTGCCACGAATTTTAAGAACCCACGTAACAGGGGGCGAGCCTATTACAGATACCGGGCACACCACTAGACTCCGGGCTGCTGAGTAATTGGAAAAACCCAGTAACACTTTTGCCCGACCCGGGAATCGAACCCGGGACCTCCGATCAGCAGTCGCATACGCTATCCACTGGACCACGGAGGCAGTCACACACACAAAATAGTACCGTAATATATATCGAAAATGAATTTATTTATATGTTACCGAGACTGCAGTATCGTCGTTCGTAACTGTACCTGGAACATAGAAAGAAATAAGCTATATTATAATGTTTTATTTCTGCATTACGTTACTAAAAGATTCGTACAATGCTGTTAAATAGTATTTGCCTGCGTATTAAATCTGTGGACTTACGAGTATCTTTAGTACCACAAATTTCGAGCTGTGTATACGATTCATAAATGCTGAATGTATCCATTATAACTGTATAGAACTGGTAATAGAACGATAGTTCTAGTTCCAATTCAGTTAGTTAGTAAATATTGTCATATTTAGTAAAAGCTGTTGGTATGCAACAGCAATATATTTAAGGCCTTTCTGTTTGTGCTTCGTTCAAATTAGTACGTATTTGTTACGAATTTACTCAAATCTAGAGAAACCTAGATGTACATTTTATTAGAAACTGTCCATGCCACATCCCAAAGAAGCGCGTCAAAGTAATTTAAAAAAATCTTTTAAAAACGGGACTGCTCATTTATCAAACTGACTGAGTAGCCATAACTCTGTCTGGAATGATAATTCTTTTTACTTTTAATTCGCAAGTGAGTCATATTTTATCAGCTTATTATCCCTTGGATAAAAGGGAGGTGGACGAAACGACTGGATTTCTAATTACTCAATCCTAAGTTTACGAGGCCAAACATAGGTAAGTATAAAAATAAATTAAATATTGTTATTTTTAGCAATATTTTATGGTTATGTATAGAAATCGCCTCAGATTTATAATCTGACCTCATACACCACAAATCTTGATCTGGAAAAGTTATCCAGCAAAAACGATACAGCAGGATTTTGAAGCTCGGTTATATTTTGAGGTTGCATGCCATTTCACACGTACACCCTGCCCAGGGTCTGCTTAATTAAATACTCTTTACCAGATTGGGTATTTCCACCGCTGATTATCAAGGCTATTGAGTAGCCTAAGTATTATTTACAAACATTTACCAAAAAAATTTACTTCACAATAACGTTCTATAGTTTTTTTCAATAAACGTATTTGAATTATCGTGGGTAATTCAAATACGTGACTTGAAGATTTAAGGTACGTTAGTAATCGCTAAGCACTGCACGAAACTACCTGTGGATTGTCTAATTTTACTGTAAAGTAAATATTTGTATGAGCCACAGGTGTCTACCTGGGGCTCATACAAATATTTACTTTGTAGTAAAATTGAATCATAGAGATGAAACTTCACCTGCTAGAAAAGGTTTTGAGATTGTTGTCCCGAGACTGGAAACGATATATGACCCATATAAGTGGTATTCTCTGAAAACGTTGCTTTTCTCTGCTATCTCTTACAGACGGTAAATCAAATCCCGCTATGAGTACCACCTTTGGGTGAGATACCATAACGTTTCCATCACCCATTTCAACAATTATAAGGACTCCAAAAGTATGAAACTACAAGTTTAGCAATAATCATATTACTTTCTTATTAATCATTAACATTTTCTTTGGCAAACGAAGATAGATAAAAGTTTTATTAAAAAAATCACCAACGTGTAACTTTTCCAACACGCTTCTTGAAACGAATGTTCAGCTTTCAATAGCTCAAAAGTCATTATGAAATATCCGTATGAGCCATGTTATGCCTGCTACATAATTTGATTTTGTATCGGTGCTTGTAAAGAGTTGCTTAAAGTAAATAACGTCTACAGTAATAAAAAGTTTTAGTAGATGAGATGTAAGATTTACGACGGTAAAGGCAAATCTTATACGTTACAATCAACTGACAACCAGCAAGCAGCTCATTTGCGACTGTAAAACACAGTGCAATAAAACGTTTTGGGTTATTAACGACAGTTGGTAATCCACTGGTTCTCTCAACGATTACTCACAAAGATTAAACTTCAAAACGATATTTTATTTTTATTTTATTTTATTTTATTTCAGGTCCTTCACAGCTGACAATTATTATTATACAATATTGCAATATATCATTAACGTCAACGAGTCCAAAAGAAAATTGCCATAAATCAAAAATCTCTTTTAGATTTCTTTTCTCCAAGGCGTAGGTTTTGGATCGCAACCGCGACAGCGCTAGGAATATAATGATTTAAGTAAGAACATTTATTACTTAGTGTTAAACAGTTCGCTTTACCTGTCATCAAGCCCATTATTACTAAAGCGTACACTGTAATGTTTCAATGAAAGCTAGTAAAATGGTAACAGTTTCAGCTTTAGATCTTTTGAAGTGCCCATCTGCTTTAATAGTTCACTTTAATTGTTAACGTGTTCGAGAAAGTAAGTAATTTTGTAAAGGTTACGAACGCTTTTTGCCGCAGAGAACAGTTTGTATATAGGGCCAAACGAACGACTCAGGAGTGTAAAAATCCCAAACATACTACGTCACACACATTTCAGGAAATAGCTCTGAGCAGTACAGCTAAATTGCAACTATTAATAGTAACATCGATAACTAAAAACAAAATTACAAATTCTGAATTACACAAGAATGTCTTGGCGAATTCTTTCATGACGAGTCACTTTAGCCAAGATGTAGTATTAAGTACTTATAGTTTATGGAGAGATATCTTTATATCTCAACCTCAATCTTGCTGAATATCCGTATACAACATTTTTTTGCGTTGCTGACTGACTGACTGACAAACTACAGCCAAAACGATTGTGCGCAAGAAGCTGAAATTTGGCATGTATGTTCCTTGGGGCCTGCTAAGAAGGAGTTTACTAAGAAGCGATTGAACAATGTTGCCGTGGCTGCACGTAACATTGGGTACACATTATAAACCAATAACAAATAAAAAGTGTTACATCCAATTAAACGAACACTCTATATTGTGTGTATTGTTGTTACGTAGCTACTGCGATTCACAAAATTAAGTAATTGCCGCCACCCCTCTATTTGCGGTACAATAAATATTTCATTCACTATTTCGGTTTTAGCATTCAATATAGTAAGCAAGCAGGTTCAATGTAAGCTTCAAGGGGAATCTCACTTTGACATTCAAAACGGAACACTGAATTAATTTTAATATCGGTTGGAGAAATTTTCATTTTGCTCTATTTCCTCAATAAGAGGACTCGAATAACTCCGACTGTCTATAATTCTATTGTCTGGTTGAAGGATATTTTATTCTGCGTTTTCCCTATTTTTTATTTGGGCGAGATCATCGGATATTATAAGTATTCGTCTGACTTAGACTACTCAAATTAAAAGTGATTGTTACTTAAGAAAGTTTTTTTTTGAATTGTGATTGGACATAATTTCTTCTCTTGAATTGAAAAGATACAGTGACAAATCGTTTATCATTGCGCATGTATTATCGTAATCAGAGTTTGCTTCTTTAAAGCTAAGTAACAAAGATCTGCAAGTGCTAGTAAAACTCGTGTCACAAGAAATACAATATTGACATTACAAACATTAATGGCTAGTTATTATTCACCTCAAACACATCTAAAATTAATGCTTTTGATATTACAATCTCATGGTTATATAGAAACTAAACGAATATATAAAACATAGGTAAACCCTTATTATGCCGTCCATATTAAGGCTCTGGTCACGTTCCCGCTAGCCTTTTTGCGGCCAAAGTGGACCCGGCCGTAAGCAATGGCACGTAATATGAGAGTGAATGGCATGAAGTTTGAATGACATTAACCATTCAATAGAGCTTACATTGTGGTTTTATTTAGTTTGGAAGAGTTTTTCTGACGAGTGTTTCTGACTAAGAATACCTTTGGAATGATTAATTAACTAAGCTAGGAAAAAGAATTATATAAATGTCAAGAATCCATGAAAAACTATGGAGCTGTTTATCAGCAAAAGTCCTACATTATTTTATTATGATTGTATTGATGGTATATTGTTTTAATCTGTCACACAGTGTAAAGTCTAATAGTTGATAATATTTAGTCATATCCAGTTAGACTAGTAAACAGACTCCATGTTGCAATTGGAATTACGCTAGTACGACGATGATGACACAATGTATATTTTAAGTATTACCTACTGCAGCGACAAATTTTTACATTAGGTTCAAATAGAAGTCACTTTTTAGGGGTAGACCTTTTGTTACAAATATTCAATCAACGGCCACAAAGTATACACAAGCTCGGTCAATTTGTGGATCACACAAAGCGTTGTCTCGTGTGAGTGGGTATCGAACCCAGAATACTTATATACAAAGCTTTAAGCGACAAGGCGACCGCTTAAACCACTACGCCATACGTGTAGGCGCTTTGGCACTTTACTATGTCCTGAGGTTAGCCAACAAGCACAGATTATGACATGGTCTGCGGCAAGAAGTGACTTTTGGCAGGCAATTCTGGTGCCTCACAACTGCAATTAGCTGTGTACTAAAGAAAGTACACTAAGCTATGTTTAATTACAACTTGAATACTTTGTGAAAATAAAGCTGCTGACATAAAACAATTAAATTCCTTTTTTGAATTAAACTTACTTTAGCATCGACAACTCATTTACTTAAACAATTACGTCATTCACATATAACTAGCTAGCTAACACTCTTGCTTGGCGATTTTAACACCCATCACGCCGACTGGCTCAGTTCCAGTAAAACTGATCATGCGGGGAGATCTGTTCACGACTTCGCACTGGTTTATGGCCTGACTCAACTGGTTACCACGCCCACGCGAATCCCAGACGTTGAAAGCCAGAATCCTTCACTGCTGGACCTTCTGCTGACCTCTCATCCGGACGGCTACAAGGTATCCGTAGGCGCCCCACTTGGCTCCTCAGACCACTGCCTTGTACGGAGTGTGGTGCCTCTCACGTGCTCGCCGCGATCGCGGGCTACACGCAGTCGCCGTGTGTGGCACTACAAGTCAGCAGATTGGGATGGGATGCGGAACTTCTTTGCGTCCTATCCTTGGGGACAAATATGCTTCTCGCCGGATGATCCCAACGCCGCTGCTGATTCTGTTGCTGATGTGGTGCTACAGGGTATGGAACTTTTCATTCCATCCTCTGTGGTCCCCATTGGTGGCAAATTTCGGCCTTGGTTTGGTTCATCTTCCAAAAAGGCTTCTCGCAGGAAGCAGGAAGCTTACCAAGCCTGGGCTGATGCGGTGGCGGCGGGGGATGAAAATACCAGCGCATTAAAAAAGGAGTATAACTTTGCCTCCAGGTCCTTCAAAAGAGACATTGCTAGTGCGAAGACGAAGCACATCGGTAGAATTGGCGAGAGGCTAGAGCGCCTTCCATCGGGAACTCGTGCATTCTGGTCTCTTGCCAAAGCTATCGAAGGGAACTTCTGTAAGCCATCCTTTCCACCGCTACACATGTGAAATGACTCCTTGGCCCACGACGCAAAGCAGAAAACCGATCTTCTGGGCAAACTCTTTGCCTCCAACTCGACCTTGGATGACGGGGGACAGGAACCGCCTACTATACCGCTGTTGAAGGGCTGTATGCCGGATATTCGGTTCCACCAACGCGCAGTCCGTATGGCACTTCTGTCCCTCGATATCCAGAAGTCGAGTGGGCCTGATGGAATTCCCCCTATTGTGTAGAAGATCTGCGCTCCAGAGTTGGCACCAGTTTTGACACGCCTATTTCGTCTCTCCTACTCATTTGGCGTAGTCCCAACATCGTGGAAGACAGCATTGGTCCACCCGATCCCTAAAAGAGGCGATCGCTCTAACCCGTCCAACTACAGACCCATAGCCATAACCTCCCTCTTCTCGAAGATAATGGAGTTCATTATTAATTGCCAGCTCCTTCGGTTTCTAGAGGATAATCAGCTGCTTAGTGACCAGCAATACGGCTTTCGTAAGGGTCGGTCGGCTGGTGACCTTCTAGTATACCTGACACATCGTTGGGCACAGGCGATCGAGACAAAGGGGGAGGCTTTGGCGGTCAGTTTGGACATAGCGAAGGCCTTCGATCGGGTCTGGCACAAAGCGCTTCTTCCGAAGCTCCCTTCCTATGGGCTGCCCGAGAAATTATGCGAATGGGTCACCAGCTTTCTTACAGACAGAAGCATAAAGGTCGTAGTTGACGGTGAATGCTCTGACGCCTAGTCTGTAAATGCTGGTGTTCCTGAAGGCTGCGTGCCTTACTCTGTTCCTCCTGCATATCAATGATATGTTGCTAGATAGCGACATTCATTGTTATGCAGATGACAGCACAGGTGATGCTTTATATACCGGCCACGCCAACATTTCTCGGGAAAAAGTCATCGAGAGCCGACATAAACTTGTGTCTGAAATTGAGACCTCCTTGGAGATGGTCTCAGATTGGGGAAGACTTAATTTGGTCCAATTTAACCCCACAAAGACACAAGTCTGCGTTTTTACCGCAAAAAAACTGCCGATGGTTGTATGTCCTCGTTTTGAGAGCACCCCCTTGACTGCCTCCTCCAGTATTGGAATACTTGGTGTCGACATATCGAGCGAAGTCCAGTTCCGCGGTCACTTAGAGGGTAAGGCTAAGTTAGCCTCGAAGAAGCTTGGCGTGCTAAATAGATCGAGACGGTATTTCACTCCGGGCCACCGCTTGCTCCTTTATAAGGCGCAGGTCCGGCCGCATATGGAATACTGTTCTCATCTTTGGGCAGGGGCACCCCAGGACCAGCTTCTCCCTCTAGACCGCATCCAACGGAGAGCCGCTCGAATTGTCGACTGCCAAGATATTTGCAATCGGTTAGACCCCTTGGCGCTGCGTAGAGATGTAGCCTCGCTTTGCATCTTTTATCGCTTTTACTATGGGGAGTGCTCCGAGGAATTGTTCGGATTAATCCCTGCCGCCTCTTTCCGCCATCGTTCTACGCGACAGCATTTCCATCCCCATCATTTAGATGGTTGGCAATCCACAACGGTGCGTTTCTCTAGAAACTTTCTGCCTCGCACCTCTAAACTGTGGAATGATCTGTCACCTGCGGTTTTTCCGAACCAATACGACCTTCAAACCTTCAAAAAAAGAGCGTATTCCTTTTTAAAAGGCCGGCAACGCACTTGTGACTCCTCTGGTGTTGCGGGTGTCCATGGGCGGCGGTAATCGCTTAACATCAGGCGATCCGTCTGCTCGTTTGCCCCCTATTCCATAAAAAAAAAAAAAGAAACTAGGCTGCACCAGCGGCTCTACCCGCGTGAATTGTACACCTAGATTTTCCTCAAAAATCACAGTGAAAACAATACACATATTTGTTTAGTAGTTTTTGAGTTTATCGTGTTCATATAAACACACATGACGCGACGAGGACTTTATCTTATAATATTCACAACGGATTTTTATTTACTCTTACCAAGAAATATTTTAAAAAGCTTTATTTCAAGGAAAAAGTATCTTTAGAAACCACATTTCCACAATTTAGCAGCTTTTACTTAAAATATGCAGAGTCTCTTGGAAACTTCTAAAATATTTAGTGAAACTTTCTTATTCTTTAATTAGCACGACTTTAGGTAAACGTTTTGTTGTTATAATGTGATGAAGGGTTTTATAGCCGGGCAGTTTTTTGTGTGACATTGAATTTAATAGTTCTTTATTCAACAAAAATCACGCCCGGACTTGACACAATATAGATCACACAAAACTTTTTCCACTGACACGTGATGCACTGACATTGCCTGGACTTGGCTGCCAGTAGCTACATACGTTACAACGCCAAATATACATTCATTATGCTGCTAGAGTCAGTGGACAGAACCATCTAAATGGATCCAATCCAATTCTTTTTCGAATAGGTACGTACATTTGGTTATATGTTTACCATTTCCATATTATTAAAGAGTTATACAGTAAGCAGAAACCGACATGAAATTACCATATCAACAATATAAACACATCATGAGATACCCACAAAATAAACAGCACAGTACAAAATAAATACATTTTAAGTACACGCGAGGCAGAGGCATAATTTGTCTAATTTTCCTCCCAGCATATACAAGCAAAAGTGGTATTTGAAAACAAATATTTGCAAATAAATATACTTATTCACATTTCATGCAAAATCACGAATATCTCTTTGAAGCAAGAGTGGGTAATGAGATTTTTCCATGTTAAAATATTGGAAAGCGTCCCTCAGGGCACAGTACGGCCGATTTCACTGTTTGTTTAATATACCAATATTGATAACTCATACGTCTAGTTTATGTTTCTACCCTTTGGTATGGGGGAACAGGAGAATTTTGAGTATCTGACGCCAACCATGCATGTATTGTTTGCACCTAATTTTACGTGAAACAGGTTCAACGAAACCACGAGAAATGAAAGCTAAGGTCGTGGATAGGCAATTTTAATTTGAAAATCGATGTATAGAGCACTAACATTTAAATTTCTCAAAAATAAAATTACTTTATAGAATTGTTTGAAAATGATATATTGACGAGTTATAATCTGACACCCACTTTTCCTAACTTTAAAACTATTTGCTAATTGCACATAGCGGAGTCTACGAGGTGAATATCAAAGGGTTGTTTCCCCAAGTAATCCATATTATTTCGCAGTTTGATAACTATGTACGTTATAGATTTTAGTAATTATTAGTTTGAATTTTCCTTGTCAAGGTATGTTCACTGTTATCTGCCCGATTTGTGTAATAAACATTATAAATGTTTGCACCTGCCTCCTTTCTAATGCATTACACACGATTTGAATAAAATTATTAAATGTTTGCATGTCACACAATTTATTCTGGCATTCAAATAAAGTGACAAATTCTGTTATGTCGCTGTCAGGTTGTTCTCATTATGAAAGCTTGTAAGGAAACTATATTATTCATACTATAGTTGGAGAGGCGAATTAAAAAAAGAAAAACAAAAATGCTATATGTTGCCTATAGTAGGTATGTATTATTGCAGTATTATCATCTTACCTTACTGCTTGTTATATTACTATATTATTAATAAACCTGTCCTATAGTTTTCAAGACTCAAACATGCCATAGCCATGGCAGCAAGATACATTTACCATATAATAAATATAACAATTCTAGTCCTAAGAAGTTTCGATGATGTAGAGCATAAAAACTTGAAGAATTCTGTTTACATAATATCATGACGCACAAAAAAGGGAAAGTTAGTTACGCCTAAATTCTCCAGGGACATAAAAAGCATTTCCACAACGGAACTTTTACCATTGCCTGTAAAACCAGAAGCTATCATCACATGTTTGTATTAAAATAGATTTTGGGATAACGTTTATAAGTATAAGGGTGTCCTTATACTGTACATAGCATAGGTGTGTACCTATGCTGCTTTGGGTATATTTATTAATTTAATTAAACATGTTGCGAAGTTTTGTTTGGACTCCATCTAATTGAGGGCAGGGCAATGCTCACATTTTTTCATACATGAAGTCAATTATTTAATAGTATTTATCTATAAAAAAAGTAAAGAAGTAGCGATAGCCTTGTAGAGAGACCGACGCAGAGCGTTTTGGCTTTGAATCTACGGCGCGCACCAATAACTTTTAGAAATTATGTGTGTATTAAATTGTTTGTTATCGTAGACCTTGTAAGAGGTAAAAGAAAACATCGTGAGGAAACCTGCATGTGTGAGAGTTATCCATAATGTTCTCAAAAGATATGTGAAGTCTGCTAACCCGCACTTAGCCAGCGTGGTGGACTACCCTTCTCATGGTGAGAAGAGGTCTGTGCCCAGCAGTGGGACAGTTTATATACAGGCCAATTATCATGGGGTAATTTTTGAGATTTAAACAAGTTTTTTTTTGTCACGATTATGAAATATTTCGGTACCGTTACAAGCATCAATATCAAATATATCATCAGGGTAATCAGCTCTTGTGAGACAAGTTGAAATGAGCATGTGATGATAATATATAATATTTCAAAAATATAACACAAATACAACACAAAGTTAGAAAACCGTTTCACCGTATTGATCGGGGTCATATTAGCCGAGAATCCGGCGACAAGTATCAGAGTCGAAATGATTGAGAATCAATTGATGAAATACGACAGGTTTTACGCGCAGAAGGGGATCAAGATACGAATTTGCTTTAGCTTTTATATTTTACAAGGTTTGACTTGAGCGAAACATAAAAATATTGATGTATTTGTTGGATTCTGAGGAATTTGTGTGTTCCGAACAGTGCGAAATTTGTGTTACCGGGTACAAATAAGCCAGATATGATGACCTGTTCTTTTTTCTCAGATAACTACCAAATTCACCGAGCTAAGAGTTGCCCTCTCAAAAGGGAAAGAACTGGCTATAAATAATTCTTTTAATTTCATCCTATCTTGATTAATTCTTTTAAAATGAAACTGCAATTAGGTAAATCCAACTCAACTTAAACACAATTAATGCCGCTACCTGAATAAAATTACCCATTCAGACTCTGTAGGCGAAATGGTATCATTTTTCAAATGAAAATAGAGGCAGTCCAAATATGAAATAAGTACACTTAAAATAAAATTCTTTTATAAGACTATGTCAATTTGCCCAAGGATTAGTCTCAGTACCGATTTTACATAGTTTATATGACCATAGGCTACAGATGACAGTTCCGTGTATACTTATTACTTGGAGCAAATTATGCTCGTAATGTTGGTCACTTGCCATTTGTCTAATGCAACTATCGGTTGCTGAGCAACTCTGTGAGCTGAGGGCGTTTGCAGGCCGATTAAACTAGTCATCTTATACTAATATATAAAGCTGAAGAGTTTGTTTGGTTGAACGCGCTAATCTCAGGAACTACTGGTCCGATTTGAAAAATTCTTTCACTGTTAGATAGCCCATTTATCGAGAAAGGCTATAAGCTATATAAAATCACGCTATGAGCGACGGGAGCGGAGCAGTAGCCTTAAATAACGCGGGTGTAACCGCGTGCATCCTCTCATCAGTCAGGGGGTGCTTCTGTCTGTTGGTCTGTCCGATCATTAGACAGGGCTTCGGGTACGCGCTCCCGGCTCTCCGAGCTACTGTAGTCACTACCCTATATCCGTCCAGTAATTACAGTACCCCAACCTACAACCCCCTTCTTCCTTGTCAATCCATCCTATCCATTTACCCCGTATCTCCTATCACCTTCCTCTATAACGACAACATTCCCAAGGAGGGTTGGCGTCAGGCAGGCGGCCGGCTGGTAAAATTCATGTCAAAACCTTTTGCAGTATGGCCAAGTATGTACATGAGTGCGATAGGATTAGGGCGTTCCCCGCAGGCAACGCGCAGGGGCAGCACCCGGCACCTGCGAGAAATATGCAAGGGTTGTTGCACTACTCCGGGCGAGTGCAACATAAGAAGCAAGCCTGTGACGTAAAGGTGAGGTATGCAAGTTGGAACGTAGGTACGATGACTGGAAGAGCTAGAGAGTTAGCTAGTGTTTTGAAGAGAAGACGAATAAATGCGGCATGTTTGCAGGAAACAAGATGGAAAGGTACGAAAGCTAGGGAGATCGGTGAAGGATACAAGTTTTATTATTGTGGAAGTGATGGCAAAAGAAATGGTGTGGGGATTGTGTTAGACGAAAATCTGAAAGATAGCGTGACAAGTGTAAATAGAGTTAATGACAGATTGATTGCTGTGAAAGTGATGTGGCAAGGTATTATTCTGAATGTAATAAGTGTGTATGCCCCTCAGATAGGCTGTGATGATTGTGAGAAAGAGAAGTTTTGGATGGATTTCGATAGCATGATGACGAATATACCGGAGAATGAAGAGATTATTGTGGGAGGTGATTTTAATGGACATGTGGGACGAACAAATGAAGAGTATGAAAGAGTACATGGAGGTTGGGGACTCGGCAGCCGAAATTGTGAGGGAGAAGCAATTCTTCAAGCTGCTGCTGCTTTTGACCTAGCAGTTGCAAATACTTGGTTCGAAAAAAAAGAGCAACATCTGATCACGTATAACAGCGGCCACCATATGACCCAGATCGATTATTTCTTAATAAGACGTAATCGACTCAACTGGGTCAAAAACTGTAAAGTGGTACCAGGAGAAGATTTAGTCTCGCAGCACAGGCTCCTGATGGTCGAACTTAAGATTCAAATAAGCTTTAAAAGAACCAAGCAGCAACTGACTCCAAAAATAAGATGGCATATGTTAGAGAAGAATGAATGTGTAGAAAAATTCAGAGATAGAGTGGTAGGTAAAATGTTAGGAATGGGCGATATGAATGATATTAGTGTCAATGAGTGTTGGGAAGAGATGAGTGAATGTATTAAGGGTGTAGCAAAGGATGTTTTAGGAGAGTCGAAAGGGAAGCGTATGAAAGATAAGGACACGTGGTGGTGGACAAAAGAGGTACAGAATGCACTTAAGGAAAAGAAAGCAAGGTTTAAAGAATGGCAGCTGACGAAAGGAGGAAATGAATCTTTAGAAGAAAGTAAGAAGAAGGAATATGACGAATGTAAAAAGAGAGCCAAAAAGGCCGTAGCCATTGCTAGATCCAATGCCCTAGACAAGTTGTACGGGTTACTTGAAAAACCCGAGGGTCATAAATACTTATACAGCATGGCTAAAGCTAGAGAGAGAAAGGCGAAGGATGTATCCCATATTAAGTGCATGAAAGACGAAACAGGAGCGATTCTTATGGACGAAGATAGAATAAAAGAACGATGGAGGACATACTTTAAAAAGTTAATGAATGAGGAGAACGATTGGAGCGGAAAACTTGAGAATGAGGTGATGAATATTGGGTTAGTGAAGAAAATAAATAAGGACGAGGTAAAAAAGGCTGTTAGTGGAATGAAGAATGGAAAATCGTTAGGACCAGATGGAATACCAGTAGAAGCATGGAAAGCATTAGGAGATGATGGATGGGCGTGGCTGACTTTATTCTTCAATAAGCTGTTGCACGAGGAGACCATACCCGAGGAATGGTGCAACAGTTACCTGGTGCCCATTTTTAAAAATATGGGTGATATCCAAGAGTGCAACAATTATCGGGGAATAAAGTTAATGCCACATACTATGAAAGTGTGGGAGAGAGTAATTGAGCGACGCCTGCGTGACGAGAGTGAGATTTCACGAAACCAATTCGGTTTTATGCCTGGTCGAGGTACGGTGGATGCCATTTTCGCTCTTCGCCAAATATGCGAAAAATACAGGGAGGCACATAAAAACTTGCACATGGTGTTCGTCGACCTTGAAAAGGCATATGATCGAGTGCCCCGTGAAGTCTTGTGGTGGGCCCTGAAGAAGAAAGGAGTGCCTGGGAAATACCTGACGTTGATTCAAGCCATGTACGCTGAATGCCGAACGCAGGTCCGCAGCTGGTATCACAGCCAGATTCGATGTGGCCGTAGGCTTGCACCAAGGGTCGGCCCTTAGCCCCTACCTCTTCCTGTTAATAATGGATGCTATATCATCGGACATACAGGAAGAGGCACCCTGGTGCATGTTGTTTGCCGACGACATCGTTCTGGTAGCAGAGAGTGGACAGAAGGTGCAGAGCAAGCTGGAGGAGTGGCGGCAGAGACTGGAGAATGTAGGCTTGAGAATAAGCAGAACCAAAACGGAGTATATGTTCTGTGACTTTGACGGTCTCTCCAGTCCTATACCGGTTACACTCGGCGGTACACCTCTACCAGTATGCTCCGATTTCCGCTACCTAGGTTCACTCCTGCAAGATGACGGCGAAATTGATCGGGATGTTAGGCAAAGAATCAACGCAGGATGGATGAAATGGCGACAGGTCTCAGGCACAATATGCGACCACAAAATGCCTGTGAAATTAAAGGGCCGTATGTATAAATCGTTTATAAGGCCTGTCGTACTGTATGGAGCTGAGTGTTGGGCTACAAAGAAGATGGATGAGAAACGATTGCATGTGGCAGAGATGAGAATGTTACGATGGATGTGTGGAGTGACAAGAATGGACAGAATTAGGAATGATTACGTTAGAGGTATTATGAAAGTGGCGCCCATAGCTGAAAAGGTGAAAGGGAGTCGATTGGCCTGGTATGGACATGTTATGCGGAGAGATGAGATGTATGTAGGTAAAAAAGTGATGGATATGCATGTAGAAGGACGAAAAGGGAGAGGACGGCCAAGGAAGAGATGGATCGACTGTGTGAGGATGGATATGAAAGAAAAAGGGGTAAGCGATTGGATGAGTGGTGACAGAGAAGTATGGAAGCGAAGGACATACTGCGCCGACCCCAAATAAATTGGGACCAGGGCAAGACAATGATGAACCGCGTGCATCCTCTGGTCAATAATATTACAGAACTAGGACGACATGGTCATATAACGCTATAAGCGGACGACACCTGTTTGTTTTATTTTGGCGCTAAAATACAAGACCTTACTATAGAGGCTCAACGGGATCTCAACACTTTGATTGAATAAGGTTCCAATACAACTTGTTAACGGTAAACATTTCCAAAACATGTATTTTTAAAGCTAAAAATTAAAATATACCGCTACATGACCCGCTGATCATTAATTATACCCCACTAGAACTAAATCTTGCGAAAAATACCTTGGCCTTAAAATGGACAATAGTTTATCTTGGCACATGCACTTGGATCATGTCAAAGGAAAAATTTCCTCACTTATTGGGTCACTGAAGAGTATAAGTCAATGCACTCCGAAAAAAATACGTTATAATGTCTATAACTCCCTTGTGAAATCACATCTTCTGTATCTTATTGAAACCTGGGGTAGCGCTAGCAACCGGAAGCTAAAAGAAATTCAAAGAATTCAAAACAAAGTAATCAAAATTATTTTTCGTTATCACTATTTGACACCGACTAGATATTTTTTTAAAGAAACTAAATGAATGAATTTAACACAATATATAAATATAACAACTTTATTTTAATCAGAAAAGTTATTAGTAAAACTATTAACACAAATATATCCTTTATAAACAAATCGTCTATTGGTTTTGCCAAAAGCACGTACAAGCTATGCTAAAAAAAATATAACCTTTGGGGGCGCACAGCTTTACAATAAATTACCATCATGTATCAAAAATCTGA
The DNA here is from genome assembly GCA_944739405.2 of Euclidia mi. Classification (NCBI taxonomy): domain Eukaryota; kingdom Metazoa; phylum Arthropoda; class Insecta; order Lepidoptera; family Erebidae; genus Euclidia; species Euclidia mi. The sequence continues at coordinate 11,597,867 of OX123196.2, forward strand.
AGTCGTTTACCAGTTTTAAGTCTCAATTATATAAATATATTACAGAAAATGAAGATTAAAACTTAATCTTAATATATAAAATCCTTGCGTTACTGACTGACTGACAGACACGCTACAGCCGAAACTATTGGGCGCAGGAAGCTGAAATTTGGCATGTATGTTCCTTGGGAACCGTAGGGGTGCACTAAGAAGGGATTTTCCGAAATTCCCACGGGATCGGCCAAAACGGGTAAATTTAAAATAAATGCAGGCGTAGCTGCAGGCGTAGCTGCTGGCGTCCTCTAGTATTAAATAAAATTGTTAAACGAAGCCAATATGTGGCATACAGACCGTACTAGTATTGTATGATTCGACGAGTTTAGTACCTACCTACATTATATAAATAATTTTATTGTTCTCATGCAAGTGGATATTGTATCTTTTTATGAGAATAAAGTTATTTAAACCTATTATAGCCTTTACTCCGTCTACTGACATGGTGAACCTGCTGTATTGGTAGTCGCTATCTTAATTTAACATTAACGCTGAAGAGTTTGTTTGTTTGCTTGCTTGAACGCATTAATCTCAGTGGCTACTGCTCTGATTTGGATATTTTTGGGTTGGATGGCCCATTTAAAGGACCTTATCGAGGAAGATTATATAACATCACGCTATGAACCACGGGGGCGGGGCAGTAGTCCTTCACAAAGCTGGTGTAATCGTGGGCTAATCTAGTACTTTGATCACAGACCTTAAACTACTCACAGCCAAAACTTAAACATCCATTATGGTAATACCAAACAAGTAAGTTTGCATTAATTAAACCATATCCTAAACCAACACTTTCAGTTCGACAGCCTGCACTTTGTTGATTAAGCCTTCAATAGGCCTCCTTCATCAATCATATTGTTACGCGCCGGTTTAGCCTACCTTTTTAATTTATGGGTTAATGATGGGTGATTTGAATGATTAATGAATTGTATATATAACGTAGTTTCCATTACCATAAGTCTATTTAAAAGGAATAGGTACGACTACCAGCTGTTACACGCCAAACTGGACACTTTGACCTTTGTGTCGTTCTTATGGCGTAATAAATAAGTTTTATAATCATACTGCATTATATAGCCTGACTTGTTGCGGTGTGTTTGCCCGCTTTTCGCTAGTGATAGTTTATCAGTGACCTATCAAACATCCTGATAGAGAGACTAATATTTTTCTACACAAGGACTCAGGTTTAATACTTTAAAAAAACTCACGTTTAATACTATTTAAATACTAACTTACGATATAAAAATAAATCTTGTTGCTTTCACTTATAGCTGTTTAAATTCTGTCGATTTAATCCTTCGCACAGAATTTTTTAATTCTATAAGTACATTCAACCTAAACTTTTATTCGTGTCACCGTATACAAAATTATACCAAATAAATAAAATACTCATTAACTCAAAACAAAGTGCTTTTAAATTGAAATATATGAATTTTAATTAGTACCAAACTTTAATCAAGTTCGTCATACAAGTAAAGACATCTAAAATATTACTCATATTAAAATGGAACCTCATACAAATGGTGTCGTGCCCATAAAACAGTTGATTCTAGGGAATTAAAAAGCTATTATATGTTGATTGCGCAGGAAAATTTGAATTCACTCCGCTGGTCGACACGAGACAATTTGTTGAAAATTGGAGAGAACTGAAATATATATTAATTAGAAGAGGACTGAGATTAATTGCGTATATTTTTTGCATGTATTAAAAAAGTGTAGACGCGTTCAAAATGTTCTAGCTGCTATAGTATAATAGATGACATAAATAGAAAAAAAAATGCTATGTTTCTGCTATGTTTAAGCGCGCTAAACTCAAGAACGATTTTGAAGATGAAACTACGATCAGAAAAACCTGCTTTTGCCTCTTCACCGAAGAAATATAATCTTTTCAAAAAACGTACATTTTATAATCCCTTACAGTTACTACATGAATGAACACCAAAGAGATCACCAAATGCCGCTTTTATCATTGAATTGTTTATTGCCAAATATTTGAGGGATCACAAACACCAATTCAATACATCAATACATAAGGAGTATAACTTCTGACATCACATGTTATACATAGTAATATCACTCACAACATAAACAAGTTTCAGTTAGAAACATTTGTCCCTTAATAACACTTCTTTATACACTGAGACCAAATTATTCTCCCCTTACCTCAATATTTAGAACACAAAAAGCAATTACATCTCCTCTATCAACTGTGTCCCTCATTTGTCTCCAAGAAACCTGATCTCTAACATAATTCAGGTAAATATGTACCTACCAGCAGCGTGCTAGGAACTTTGAGTGAATTAAAGCAGTTATCTTCCGGACGAGCATGAAAAGGATCGTACACAATAGGCAATGTTTTGTTGCGCAGCTCCGTGCTACAACATGTTACACTTAGAATTTTCTTCCCTACAGTAGGCAATATTTTAATAGCTAATGGCTTAAGCGATTGAAGTGCTTGTAGCTTATTGTATAGTCCTACTGTATTCTTACCAACAAGTAAACTTATTTATATTATTTTGACGATCAGAAGTGAAGGTTGCAATGCCTATAAATAAGTATAATATTATATGCCTTTAAATTACTAAATTATCGGCAGTAAAACCCGCTAAATAATATTGTATGATGTATATGAATAACGAACGTTTAAAATCGAAATTAATTTGTTTTATTAATTTATTTGATTTGCAACGGTTAGGTACGCAACTTTGTCTCAAGTGTTTTGGTTACGAGAGAAATGCTGTCACACAAAAGTGACAGCATTTTCGACTCAATAGTCTAAACGGTTCATATAAAAATAGTCAATGCAAAATTGTACAACAGCAATTTAACCAATGTACGAAAGACCAGTACTTGCTCTTGTTCGCTTTTGCGTGAAAAACATGCAACCGTCCGTTCTAGCACCAACGTCTTATTTGAAAGCGCCGTTAGCATTTACCGTGACCTAAACCAGCCACCGCAAGATATTAAATCAAATATGTCATTGGTATTATCTTTTTTAACTTAACAGATCTGCCCGATCTTGTGAGAATTTCTGGAAATTCGTTCTTGGTGCATTCCTATATGATTGAACCTGCCAAATTGTAACTACTTCCACACAATAGTTCTGGCTGTGCGATGTCTGCCAGATAGCTAGTAACTGAAGAATTTTACATATATATGGATGATATGCAACGTTACCTGTGCAACATGTTGCACGCAGTACAAACTACAGTTTCCAGGTGTAATCTTCACAAGGATCTCGTTTAAGTTGACACTGTTTGTGCAGCTGGAGTCCACACTTAAGATAACAGAATATTAAGTTTAGTGTGTATAGACGACGTGATCATATTGGTAAATGCTTTTATAATAATGGATGGCTAGAAAGATTTATAACATATTCAAACTTTGGCTCACCGATTTTAGTGAATTTTAAAGTGTTAAACTTTAACGATTTGGGTACAATATATGAATGATTCAACAACGAATTTCAGACATATTTTAAAGACGATGGTGTTACGAACATATTTGACGGGATTATACCTTTATATGTTTTTATTCTACTGTTCAAAATACTAACAGCAATAGGCTAACTTAAGTATGTGTACAAATCGTGAAAGTTCGAAAATAAGGACAAATAGAAAATAGAAGAAAAGCCAAAATAGACGTTAAGCTTAGCCGTCCAAAAAAATCAACAACATTTCCTAACAGTTGCTTTTTATCAGCCACCAAATACTATTGATTCTTGCTATTGATTTCTGATAACAATATTTACCTACAAAAAACCTCGCACGATCTAGTACGTACTCGCCCTGAAGCCACCGAAAGCATTTTATTGCATATTTCAGGCAGTGTGGCGGCCTAAGAACCTGTACGCACTAGAAAGAGGGTAATTTACATACATTGAACTGAATGGTTGAGCTACGTTGCCGCTTTGATGTTTTGTGACGATGACGACAAAATGCGGACAAAAAAATTCAAGCGGTATTATATGACAGTGAAAGTGTTTTATTATTTTCGGAAAGAATGTTTACAATATTGCTAGATTTCATCATTTAAAACACATAAATGTAAATAATCTGTATGATTTTATATGGTGAAGTATGATGTAAAATATTGCTAGCAAAGTGCTGTAATTATTTATTAATAAGTCAGTATTTTATTTTGAGATCTTTGGATTATTCTTACAGATAAATAAAAAGCCAACGATTATGTTCTCGCTTTACCTTGTTCAATGGTTGTTATTATTGTAAACGTGAAGCGATATATACCATAAAACAATAAAAATAATTATTAAACAATCTGGAAAGAGGTGCTTTTTGTCTTTCGTGTCTTGTAAGAATTATTTCTTACAACCTTTTGTTTGAGGTAGAGCACCATACTTCTAATGGTTCATGGAAACCTAAGCAAACCACTTACTTCTCCGTCTATATAAGAACGATAAGTATAAAGTTCAAACTACTTTAAATTCAAAGACAGCTGCACTTCAGTAGATGTGTTATTCATACGTCATGTCTGTCACAAGTTGTATCCAAGTTAAACGATACACAATACTGCTTCATGCATAAAGTCATCAGTCAGATAACAACTATGGTTCTGTACGTCTATATACCATTTGTCTATTCTATAAATCTCGCACAAAATTTAAAACAGATATTTATGCAGCGGAGATATTGCTTTCTGCAAGGATTATGTACTGCTGCATTTTAAAGCGCTCACTACTGTTAAAATGAATTTCGAGATATTTTGAAGTATTCTGCAACAAAAGTGCAAGAGTTAGCAACGTTTATAAAACAGAAAAGGAAATCGGAGGTTGGCTGGAATTTGTTATATGTATTTTTGTTAAAGACGAATAAGGACATGACTTATAAGACTGCTCTGATGGTGTAGTAGTTTAAACTGAGTGCGACTTGTGGCATGGGTTCGATTCCCATATGAGACAGCACTACGTGTGATTCACAAATTAATGTTGTGTTCATCGTTTAACTAAAGGTGTATAGATGGAACAAGCATAATGGTATTTATAAGAACATAATATATAAAGGAGGCAAATTCGCGCGCAACAGGTATTTACTCTTAAATAACTATTTAATTGTTTTCATCAACAGCCTGTATACATTCCAAAAACATATCGACTTGTTTCTGGAAAATGATGTCGTTAGATACCTAAACTTCGGGACTACTCTTACTCGTTAACCCACTACTGTAACATATAGCCGGATTCAGCAGCTGTGGCCATTTAAACAATGAGTTTCGGCACTTGTGAAGTCCCGGGAAAACTTCAGCTGTCTTGGAACCCCCACAGAATTTAATCAGCTGTATAATTATATTGTATTGGTAGAGTTTAACATTATTATTCTACTTTCCAGCTTCACAAACCGCAGAGATATAATGGTTAAAAGAGACAAAGCGCTGACATGAACATTAAGAGTGCTTATATTATGAGCTATACTAGTTTTCAGTGTGTATTCTAGCGACATTACTTACTGGTAAGGTGACCTTCTTAATGAATATATAGGAAGTCGCCAAGAATTACAATTTATTAGATTAAAAAAAAATGTGTTCAAAAAGAGAAAGAAAGAAAAATGTATTGTTCAGAAGAAAAACATTATTACTAGACTATAGCTTACCAGTCTTCATGGCCACATATATGTCTTCATACAAAATTAATTTTGTGTAAAACCGTATATTATTTAATTGAAAAGCTAAAAATAGCTTAACAATGGTGGTAGCGCCATCTATCCTTTCCATTGCTAGTTAATTATGTCAGCGTCAATGGTTCGTCGCTGCTCGGCCAATCCGAGCGATCCTCCCAAAACGCTTATTGGCCGCCCTGCTCAACGGCGACGAAGAAATATATGGAAGATTCGAGACGCTCGGGAACTCATGTCCGTCGTATAACGCAAACCGCACCGCCATATTTTTTACCGCTCCCGCTTATACCAACCTACGCTTATACCCGCTTATACGTACCTAGCTATACTCCTAGTCCATTCACATAACCGTCACATGGTTGTTTTCGCACGCTTCAGTAGGTAATATACTTTTATGTAGCTACCTACTTACCCAATTATTATTTCTGGAACTATCATAGTTATCTTGTAAATCTCATATTTCAAGCAACTTTTAATTCCACCGCTTTAAAGTGTTGCCTACTTAGGTAAAATAATAGGTACTTTAGATATTCTTATTTTGTTTCAGTCTCATTAGCTTATACTTACATAAGCATGTCACAACAAAAGAAGTCACGCGTGTCGGAAGACAAAGAGATGACAATCTTAGAAGCAAAACGCAATATTTTATTTGAGCGTATTCAAAACATTTATGAGCGTTCAAAGACCGCAGCCGTTTCGGATAGTAATAGGGAGTCATTTCTCAGCTATTGTATGACAGTAGATAGTATTCGAACAGATTTTCATAAGTTGTTAGACGATTATAACGCAAGATTGCTTTCTACTAATCCTGATGAAAAACCGAATTATCAGGCGTACACCTCTTTCGAAGACCTTTATTGTATTATTAAGCGTATACAATCGCAATTGGAGGGTAAATATTCGGCACAGTTCCTTGCAGTGGCTCGCAAGCCGAGGTTACCGCCAATCGAGATTGTGTCGTTTGACGGAGATATAAGAAATTGGCCGTTATTCTATGCGAGTTTTAAGTCCACAGTGCACGATAATGGTTCTCTGACAGATGCTGACAGGTTGTACTATTTAATAGGTAAACTGTCACCGAAGGCCCAGTCCGTATTTGCAGGTGTCACACCCAGTGCTGAGAATTATCAGGTCATATTTCAGTCACTACTTGATAGATATTAAGACACTCGCGTCCTAGCGTCTACCTACTTTGATCAAGCTTTAAATCTTAAACTGTCCGGTACCGCGTCTGTCACGAATTTCCAGCTGTTTATAGATAACTTCGTAACCGCGGTTAATTCTCTTAGGAACTTAAAATTGGAAGATCTTTCCGAGTTTATGTTGCTTCAACTCGCTTTAAAAAAGTTTGACACTGAAACAATTCGTGCTTTCGAGATGACGGAGCGCAATAATAAAATACCTACACTAGATAGTTTTATTTCGTTCATCAAAAGTCAGTGTCGAATATTACATAATACGCAGTCTAGTTCACCTAGCCCGTCTAACACTAACAGCAGCAAACAAAGGTCGAATAAAGCGCGAAATAGTAATTATAACTCGGTCCCTAATCCACAATCTTACGTAACATGCTCGGAATCTAATAAAATTAATTCACAGAAGTGTCTGTGCAGTAATATAGTGCACGACCATTTCTACAAGTTTCCCGCCTTTAATGGTTTAAATGCGACTGCTCGTTTCAAGTGCGTGAAAGATAACAAAGCTTGCATTAATTGCCTAAGTATAAAGCATAAAACGAGCGATTGTTCTAGTAAGACGAGATGTCGTTCATGTAATCAACGACACCATTCATTGTTGCACTTTGATAAAAGTAGTCCGTTGTCAAGCCAAGCCGCTAACCTTGACACACTAACGTCGCAGGTGCAGGCAACGATAACTGCGCCTCCCACGATTCAGAATGAAATATCGTTGTGCACGACATCCATCGCGCGGGCGACGCGCACGCGCGGATGGCCCTCGCGCATCTATATTAATCCGCGCGGGGCCAAAACGCAGTGTATGGCGTCCAAGACGGTACTGTTAGCGACAGCGCAAGTTATCGTTTATGATGTTAATGGGTCGCCGCACATGGTACGTTGTCTACTCGATAGCGCGTCTCAGACCAATTTAATAACATGGGATTGTTTCAAACGCCCCGGATTGTGGAATAACTTTAGAAATACTAGTGCAGTGGTCAAAGGGATCGGCGGTTCAGAAAAACATTGCAAGGGTTCCGTAGATATTAAAATACATTCGCGTTTTGATAGGGATATTAATTTTAACATTTCTTCGCTTATCGTGGAGCGTATTACGGACACATTGCCAAACGCTAATGTGGACGTATCGCTACTCACACACCTCGAGTCATTGCCGCTGGCAGACTCGGAGTTTGCGAATCCGGCAGACATTGATGTTTTGATCGGAGCTGCAATATTCCCGCACTTGCTACTAACAGACGTGGTACGTGGTGAGCAACATGACTTACCGCCCGCTATTGAGACGGTATTTGGGTATGTGATTATGGGTACCGTACCTACGTTACATACTTCTCAATACATTACGTCTTGCTGTTGTTCTGTTCTTCAAGAAAATAATATTGATTCTCTTCTCAAGCGAATTTGGGAGCTTGAAGAGGTTACCGCACCGCCCTCGAAGAGCCGTAAAGATCTCGAGTGTGAAGAACATTTCCGTGCTACCACTGTTCGTGACGACAGTGGCAGATACGTTGTGGCGTTGCCATTCTATGGTGACCCTTATTCGTAAGGCGACTCGTACGCTGCTGCGCTTAGACGTTTCCATTGTTTGGAACGTAAACTTGATGCATCACTTAAGTTACGCAGCGCCTATAATGACGTCATTCGTGACTACATAGATAAAGGTTTTTTGGGTGTAGTTGTTAACAACGAGGGCAACTCTCTTCCCTCATATTATATCCCGCATCACGGCGTAGTTCGCGAAGATAAAACCTCTATTAAACTTCGTGTGGTTTTAGATGCTGGTTGTAAGACTACATCGGGTCAGTCGATTAGTGACATTTTGCATGCCGGCCCCAATCTACAGGGTGATTTATTTAACATCATAATAAAGTTTCGCCTTTTCCAAATCGCTCTGTCAGCTGATTGCCGCCAAATGTTCCTCAATATCGGCGTTTGCGAGTCTGACCGTAGATTTCAACGGATTTTTTATCGTTTTAACAATAAGGAACCTTTATCTGTGTATCAGTTCAATCGTGTTTGTTTTGGACTCAAGTCTAGGCCATATCACGCGTTACGAGTTGTTCGCCAGTTGATCGCTGATGAAGGCGATCACTTTCCCGCCGCAGCAGCTGTTGCTACTTCCGCTATGTATATGGATGACATTGCCTGTAGTGTCTTATCCGCTCCGCTAGCAATTTCGCTTTGTGAAGAGCTTATTCAGCTTTTCAAGCGAGGCCAGTTTGATCTTGTCAAATGGACAAGCAACTCTAAGGAGGTTCTCGCACGCATACCAGATTCTCATAAAGCTTCTCCAGACATTGAGTTTGAGAAGTCTGTACCGCATAAAGTTCTCGGTTTACGCTGGGACAAATCCTGCGATAGTTTTCGGTTTGACGTCTCACCACCAGATGATAATTGCACCAAACGTACTATGCTGTCCACAGTGGCTCGACTATGGGACATAATGGGTTTTGTGGCTCCCACAATTTTGTACGCCAAGCTCTTGATCAAAGAACTTTGGCTATCAAAGTGTGAGTGGGATGAAACACCCCCTGATCATATTGTCGCCGCTTGAGACCAGTTTTGTATTGAGCTTACCGCGCTCAATCAAATTACTATTCCACGTCATCTTGGGTTGGTAGATGGATGTACCATCAACTTAATAGGTTTCGCTGACGCCAGCGAGCGTGCTTACGGCTGAGTCGTATATCTGCAAGTCCGAATTGGTTCTAACTACTCGGTGCAGTTAGTTTGTGCCAAGTCTAAGGTCTCGCCTGTTAAAACCATTTCGGTTGCGAGACTGGAGTTGTGCGCTGCCCTTCTGCTGTCTCAGTTGCTCCGCAAGGTTCAAGACACAGTTTTGCCCCACTACCCTATTAATAAAATATACGCATTTTCCGACTCCAAAGTAGTGCTCCCTTGGATTCATTCTTCTCCTCACCGCTGGCAGACTTTTGTCGCCAACCGCGTTATTAAATTGATTGAACTTGTTCCCGCTACTTGTTTCAATCACATCGCGGGTACCGAGAACCCCGCAGATTGCTGGTGTCACTCTACTTAATCTTCTGCATCATCCATTGTGGCATCGTAGACTTTCTTGGATTTCCCATGATCCGTCAGAATGGCCCATGCAACCCTTTGACCACAGTGCAGAAGACGAAGATGTACCCGAACGGAAGTCTGTTTCTTATCCCGTGATTGCTGAGGTTGCGGAGTCTCCCATCTATACACTCGCACTACGCATGTCATCGTGGTCTAAGTTACTCCGCGCCATCGTTTATGTCTATAGGTTTCTTAGGCACCTACCTAATGGGACTTTTGTATCAAGTACTGATATCAAATTCGCAGAATGTAAGTTACTACGAGCTGTACAGGCTGTTCATTTTAGTAACGACATTCAAAATTTGAAAGACAATGTACCTTGTTCTCCCGCTATCCTTAGACTCAAGCCGTTACTTGATGAACACGGCGTCATACGCGTTGGGGGTCGTCTGTCAAATTCGGATGAACCTTATAACTACAAACATCCATGCATTCTGCCGCGACATGATCATGTTGTCGACCTTCTTGTTGATTTTTATCACAAGAAGCACCTCCATGCTGGTCCAGAGTTGCTTATGTCCTTACTTAGGCATAAGTATTGGATTTTAGCCGCTCGACGAATAATTCGTCACAGAATACATAAATGTAACGTCTGTTTCAAATTTCGTCCGCGTCCGACTTTCCCTCCCATGGCAGATCTCCCTAGCCAGCGCGTCAACCAGGTTGATAAAGCGTTTACACACACCGCTTGTGATTATGCAGGACCACTGCAGTATACGCCAGTGCGTGGTCGAGGTGTTAAAAGCCGTAAAGCCTGGCTATGTATTTTTACATGCTTAACGACGCGCGCTATGCATATTGAAGTTGCGACAGATTTAAGCACGGTGTCGTTCCTTGCAGCCCTTAAACGATTATTCTCACGGCGCGGCCCTATACAGTGTTTGTATACGGATAACGGCACTTGTTTCGTGGGCGCAAGCTCTTATTTGCGCGACCTCTACAAGTTTCTCAGAGAAGAATACCGTACTCGTCTTCAGGAAGAACTTTCCATAGATCATATTGACTGGAAGTTTATTCCACCAGCATCACCACATTTCGGTGGATGTTGGGAAAGCATGGTCAAAGTAATTAAAACGCATCTCTTCAAAGTTATAGGTCAACAGATCCTCTCTTAAGAAGAGCTTTTAACTGTCCTTGCACAAGTCGAAGCACTGATCAACTCACGTCCGCTCACGGCATTGAGTCACTACTCAATGCCGTGAGCGGACCCTGCAGAACCATCCGCGTTAAGCTCTGCACATTTTCTAAACACAGTGCCATTATCGTAATTTCTGGCTCCTGAAGCAGACTCTTCAAGCTTGCTCCAGAGACATACTCTGTTGGATAAACTCGTGCAGTCGTTCTGGCGGCGCTGGCGTGCGGAATATCTACACCAGCTTCAGGCTAGATCCAAGTGGAATAGTCCTGCATCCCCCATACAGGAGGGTATGTTGGTCGTCATAATACACTATAATGCTCCGCCGCTTTCATGGCCGTTAGCCATCGTAGAGAAACTGCATACTTCCAAGGACGGTACAACTCGCGTTGTTACCGTGAAAACCGCGAAGGGGAGCTACGTGCGCCCTGTTGTACGTCTCTGTCCGCTTCCAACTCAGTGAGATCTAGCCTGAAGTTGGATCTACCTCTTAGTTTAAGTATTTAGTTTGTAGTTTTCGCTGTTTTGCGTTTGTAGTTTTCGCTAAACTTAATTCAGATTAATTTTATTGTCATATCGCTGTCTTAACCTATTGATGGGTTATGCGGTAGTACACCCAACATAGCTAAGTTCAATTTTATTTATTTTTTAAAGGCAACACTTTAGGGCCGGGGGGATATGGTAGCGCCATCTATCCTTTCCATTGCTAGTTAATTATGTCAACGTCAATGGTTCGTCGCTGCTCGGCCAATCCAAGCGATCCTTTTCATGAATCCCCTCCCAAAACGCCTCGCTATTGGCCGCCCTGCTCAACGGCGACGAAGAAATATATGGAAGATTCGAGACGCTCGGGAACTCATGTCCGTCGTATAATGCAAACCGCACCGCCGTATTTTTTATCGCTCCCGCTTATACCAAAACCTAACAAAATCGGCCGCGAGTGAAAGTGATTTGAGTAGTGGAGTGATTCAAGCAGCTTCAGGATTCTCGAAGACATCAGGAGGCTGCCATTTGCAAAGAAAAAGACTGCCGAGCAAGGTAAGAGGCTCCTATCCACTTCACCTTTTCACTTCCTCACTTCCTAGTCGATAAGAACCAAAATCCTACAGTCCACAATATTAATAGTTTTCCCAAATCGACTAGGAGCATTATTTTATATTCATGAAATGTCATTAATTTGAACATACTTGAGACCAAAAACAAGGAGTGAGTAATAACGTGTGTGCGAGAATATATGGCATATAAAGTCTGTGTGTGTGTGTGTGTGTGTGTGTAATTTAAATTACGGTTGTCATGAAGATCTTTGACAGTCGTTACAGGGCGTCAGTACCTTCTAAATAAACTGACACTAATCTAAACCATGGAATATCGCTATCCCCTCGGGTTGCGGAGGTCAGACAGGCAGTCGCTCCGTGGAAAAGCTAATATTCAGCCAAATCCGGTTAGACTAGAAAGCGGACCCCAGACTGAAACTGGGATAACTCTAAGAGAGAAAGAAGAAGTATATAAATTAGTATGTTTAATTTGTGTTTTGATTACTTTTGATATGTTTAATATACCTAACTAATATTTACCCACGATATTTGATACCACGGAGAACTCAATCGTAATTATTAAGTTAGTCACAAACTTATGTAACGACTTCGCTGCCTAATGTTAGTCAATTCGTTCTTCTGCAAAACAGTTTTTTCAAACAGTTTAAATGTACGAAGTATCTGGGATATAGTTCTTCTAATCTTTACGCACTTACTACACAACGAATATCAACATGTATTTTTATACAGGAGTATCAGCTGCGCAGTGGCCTGTGAAAATGATAAAAGAATTATTCTTATACGATAGAGAAGTTATAGTGAAACATCGCTGTCGTTGTCGTATTTTATGCTCGCCCCGTTTTTAAACCTGTGTTTGTATTTGTCCGCGACACGTTTAATGCATAATGAACATCGAAAATGACAGTGGCTCGGTGTGGTTTATCATATTTCTTATTGATTTGCGTCATACATTTCAACGTAATGCAATTAATAATTACTATCGGTTGAACTATATTTTGAAACAAAAATAAACTATAATATTAATCTTTTAACTTAACATTAAATATGCCAGTGGATTATGCTGACACAATAGATCAAAATGAGTTCTAATAGATCGATATCAAAGCAAACTGGCAAAGATTTCAAGACGACACTGATTTAAATAAAATACATTAAAACGGAAGCGGCGGTAGCCCAGTGGTGTACGTAACGGACTGCCGAGACGATGGTCTCGGGTTCGATCCCCAGGTACCTCGGGCACACACCTCTGACTTTTCGAAGTTATGTGTGTATTAAAAATGTTAATTATCGCTCGCTTAATAATGTGCCCGGTAGATGGCAATAGGCTCGCCCCCTATTACATTGGGACCGAAACATATCTGGCGAAGTGTGGGTGTGTAATACACCTCTGCCTACCCCTTCGGGGATAAAAGGCGTGAAGATATGTTATGTTAATGTTATAAAAACGGTGACACTACTTAGTTCCGCTAGTAAACCTAACGATATTCGTGGACAAGCCTCCATAATGGTACATACCATTTGTCTGAGCTTAGATTTTCACGGCGTATGGGATATTTCAAATTTTATCCGTGTGGTGACGGATTAAGAATACAGATTGTCACCACCCCATATCATCCCATGGGTGTCGTAAGAGCCGACAGAGGGAGCATATTATGCAGAAAACAGCACTGTAAGAGAAGGAAAACTTGATACAAACCCTATACCAACCCGTTTGGCCAGCGTGGTATAGTAGGCCAATTCCTCCTTTCAAAGGAGAGGCCTAGTCCAGCAGTGGACTGATAAAGGCTGATGATGATGATGGGATATTTAAATCTGCCTTCGAAAAGACAAAAAAGTAGTTTTAAATTTTCACGATTTGTGTACATAGCAATATTTATGCAGCTGGTCACAAGAAAATAATGTATATGCCTGGTGTAGTGCCACTTCGTAACGTCGCGCGTTTATCTGCATGAATGGCGCGGTATTTTATATTCGCGAAATGTTTATCTGCATGAATGGCGCGGTATTTAATGTATAATGTTTCATCCTAGTAGCCGAGGAAAATGTGTTTCACAAATAGTTGTGCCGTAATATTTGTAAGACTTCAATGTGATGTTTCATCTTTGTAAACTTCCCGCGACACAGAAGGTATATTTTATTATTCCGGAGCAGTCTAAAAGGACAAATCTAATTTCTTCCTTTTAGCCGCCATAATATAGTAAAAAGCACAGGACTCAGAGTTATAGATACAGCTTCGCCATCTATACGTAGGTCCACGATAGTAAGGGCCAAGTTTTCTCGTATACCAGGCGCAGTTTGAGACGCTGGTATCGAAATTATCTTGACAAGAAAATCAATAACGGATCGCTCGAGGGAGGAGATAAAAAATGGAAGTACAACTCAACTGACGATAACGATAACGATAGCGCATTCACAGTATTGAAACTGCATTTATTTTTAATTGCACTTTGTGGAAGACGGACTAGAAATCACTCATATTCTATGCCCGAGTACAGAATAAGAATGATTTTGGCTCGTCTCGTCATAGACGTTGACACTCAATGCATTATCTTTATTTATTTTTTCATAAGGCTGATCTCCTTTGTAAGCTGTTAGGTAGATGGAATCCACCTAACTCCTTAGACCTAACTAGACCTGACTGTGGCCAGAAAACACATATCAACGGCTTTTGAGGCAAGGGTGAAACATGATGGCATTATTTCCAGCAGCATGTTTGATTACTTTTTAAAACGGAAAAGGTTGTAAACGAGACGGTTTTCAAAGTAAGCTTTCGATCGGAATTATTAAAAGCGATTTTTGTGACGACCATTTTGATTCACCATAAATGTGCTGCAATTATTATCTCATCTGAAAGTCGTCCACTGCTTAGTATAGGTCTTCTCCAAAGTTTACCGCACGTGCCGATTTTTGAGCCGTCTGCATCCAACCGCGTGTAGGGTCAATAAA
Organism: Euclidia mi; assembly: GCA_944739405.2. Classification (NCBI taxonomy): domain Eukaryota; kingdom Metazoa; phylum Arthropoda; class Insecta; order Lepidoptera; family Erebidae; genus Euclidia; species Euclidia mi. The sequence continues at coordinate 11,612,940 of OX123196.2, forward strand.
ATTACTTTTTGACATTATCAATAGTCATGTTTCGATTATTTTGACATAAACTAGATCTGGTATGTATATATTCTGAGATACAAATATTATATTGTATCATAATAATGTTAAACAAGTGTCCTATAATATATTTCGTAGCATTGTAAAACTCCACCAGCATACTTTGTAAAGAAATGATAAGTTTTAAAAAAACAAGAAAAAGAACAACAGATGGCTCATTATAGTCGGAACAAGGTTTGCAGGCAATATATCTGTTACACGGAGGTATCGAATTTGATATTGAACTTCTAGTTTAGTTGCAATCTATTTCAATAGGGAGCGCTCGACCGCACGGAAAATCGTAGCTGGATGAGGTAGACCTAATTTATATTAAGAGGTGGATATACGCCGTTGACCTTGCTCGTACTACTGGTTAGTTGTCCACGCGCGATTTGCGAGTATCGGTGACGTAAAAAAATCCTTAGAAAATAATAAATAAAGTTATTTGCAAAAATAAGCTGAAGTTTCCCTTGGTGTTCTAATATATAAGAGGCTGATGATTGATAGATTAGGAGAAAAACGGTAATAACTACAAAAACAGAGGTTACTTTGCATATTTTATTCAGATATTTAAAATACTTTTTTTAGGATTTAGTACCAAAGAGAAAATGCTTTATATGATGTAGATTAAGACACATTTTTCTGGATTTTTTTCTTTAACAATTACGGAGAATAACGGTTTTAATTTAACGTCAATGACGGCCAATTCACATATGTCCTCGCCTTAAGCCTAAAGGTATTATACTCATTATCAGTACAGCCCATTCATATGGACATTTTAACCAACGCTTAATATAAATTAGGTCTACCTCATCCAGCCACAATTTTACTAGGTTTTGCCCAGGCTTTCGCACACGTGGAAGTCAGTTATCAGTAAAAGGTAGCCCTAGCTACTCTGATGTGTGTTTTATAAAAATAAGTATTCTGTTTTCTTCACCTTCCTTTCGTTCAATGTTATTATTACTACAAATTCAAAAATATGCTTTCAGTAGTCTTTTGTATGAAATAGACATACGTCCATCCATCCATCACACAAAAACTTTACATTTAAAAGACTTAGACAACCTGTACAGTGCCGGAAAAGGAAGTAAGGTCCTCTGAATCCCAAAAGTTCGGGTGAATAATAAATTCTACATCTATCACGTTAGGTTTGGGACCCACGATTCTTCTCCGAATCAACCGAACTAAATCGATTTTAATAATTTAATCTTCGGGAGGGATGCCCAATTTTCACAAGTAGGATATTTTCAAAAACTACTCTATCTACGAAGTAGAAACTTGGCAGTATATAGATATATGTCAGCAGCTAACAGCTGTTAGGATGTCAGCTAAGATATGGGTTTAAAATATCAGTATAGTTTTAATATAACGTGACTAATAATTATGAGAAGGTGTAATGGTTTCAATAGCTAATCAGATCAGCAATTGGTATAAAGCATTAACAATATTAAAATTTTAATATTCAGGTGATTATTTAAAAAATATAAATGGCGGTTTACTGCGCCACAATGTGTGACCGTAAATACTATTCTGCTTTATGACTTTTTTATAATTGTAAACTTTCAAAGTACACTCTTTTGGAAATACATCATCCGAAGGTAATGATGCTTATAAAAGAAGTTTATCCTTTCAAGCTGTTCAAAATATCTTTAGTTGCAATTTGCAACTTAATATTACAGCCATACGTTTTAATATTAATAAAAACTACTTGTTCTTCTTGTATGTTCAGACAAAGGAGTCGGTCTAATTTATTTTTACGACTATTTTGTTTATTTTATATGCTTATATAATACTTGATATATCCCAAACTAGGATTATAGACGAAATTATTTCAGGTAAACATATTAAAATAAAAATAATATTAAGACATTCTTCAAGCAAGTCCAGAAAGAAGTTAAATTCCTTCAAACATATTAGATGAGACTACTATGAAGGACGCGCCATGCCGGGAAACGTGACAAAATTAAAAATGTATATCCGTGAAAGCCTGAGGTACACACTATTACTTATTCAAGAGGGTCGTACGTTATGAGTAAATCTTCTTCAAGTCGAATGAGCGTGTGTTTAAGCCTGTTTATAAACATACTAAAGTTCGTTGTAATGTTTATAAATAATCTTATCAATTATACAGTCACGTGTTATTCATGAAACATATGAAGTAGCGCTATGATATATTTGCGACGGGCAGTCCCTTAATACACCCTTACGGTCCTCAAGGAACACACATGCTTGTCTGTCAATCACGCAAGAGTTTAATATAATATATACAGATAACATTGAAGTAAGTTACGTCTTTTCGAGCCCATTCCCAAACAGCGGCGAAAAATAAGAGAAGTATTTCACCCTTTTTAGGGTTCCGTAGCCAAAAATGGGCAAAGAAAGGAACCTATATATGCTTACGCAATTTTGACTCCTTATATGCTTACATAAGGAGTCAAAACTGCGTAAGCATAGGATAGGTTTCTAATGTAAGTAATGTCAACTTAAACTCTCAGAATTTGTACACAATTAAGCAATTGTGTACAAATTCTCAGAATTTGTACACAATTGCTTAATTTAACATTTTATCCGTCTCAAATATTTTCAGAACTTACATCTTTAGCTATAAGATCTTTACAGACCTTTTAATCGCAACACCAATGGCTTCTCCAAATTATCAAAGGCTTTAATCAAATACGACACGCTGTTAGTCCAACAGCTAAGGCCCTAAGGCTGTCGACCGAAATGTGGGTCGCAATATAATAGCATTATTGAATCCGCTCTTAGTACCTGACAGGCATTCAGGTTCCTACGCTGGGTTAGCGAACACAACAACCTACAACTATTATATGACAAGCTAAAAGCTACAAAGGCCTTCCTTTATTCACTCGAGGACATATCAATGTTAAGCAACGTTTTTTATAACTGCCGAAGAATCTTTCAAATTATCATACATCTAATTCCAAAGGCCCGAAACTGGTGTCAAAATTGTGAAAAATTGGCAAAAGATAAAATCTACCAATTATTAAACATAAACCCAGTTTATTTTTCTAAATCCTACTTTTTTTATTTGATTTTACAAATTACTAGTATGTTTTAGTGCGCAAAATTAAATATATTTTATATTTTTTTTACAAAATCGTAATATACAAGAAAAGAAACTATAAAACTTAATTTAACTTGAAACTGGTTACATTTTAAGTATCGCACATGGTATAGGTAGGCGTATGTAGTGCTGTCTCATGAAAATATCGATTCCACAACAATCGACAAATTGACAGGTGACAGTCTTATCTTCATAATGCCTATACTTGTACCGTTATAACTTTTGACCTCAATTTATTCCATAACAGGTTGCAATAACCGAAAGCTAATCCTCAAACTGTTGTTGCCACAGCCGCTACTCTGTGTTTATAAAACACGATCAACTTTCTGCAGGCGAGCGAAATTTTGCAAAAAGTTTTTATGCTAAATATGGAGACTTAATATTCTTTATGAAAATTTTCTTACTTTGATACTTTCTTGGGCGAGCTTCCTGATTCCTTCTTCCTAAAATGCGCGATATACTTGTTCCGGTCGTTTAGCATTCACAATATTTCATTATTCATAAAATATGAAGATGTTACACTGTTCCAATCATATATATATTCTATATATATATTAAAAGTGCTTGAATACCAGTTGCAGGATTTTGAGATAAACGG